>OFHU01001091.1:0-62500 GCA_900245905.1 Lacerta viridis | reverse complement strand
GAGGCATATGATTTTTATGTTAGCTAAAACTGGGCATGGGTGGGGGGACATTGAGAATGAATAAAGTAGGATATTTTGCAGTTTTTTGTGATGATATTTTTGTTTTGTTTTTTAAATTTGTTTTTATTAAAAGATTTTCATGGATACCAAAGGTGCATATTATGTCTCTGGCTATACCATTCTTTCAATGCTCAGAAGAGCATACGTTCCAGTTGTAATGATAACTTGAAGTGAGCAGAACAGACCTGATTTGATTGATAAATTTATACACTTACCACCTAGTCACTGATCCACCTAGTCTAGTGTGCTCCAACTGCCAGCCACTCTCCATAGTTTCTCACAGCAAGTGTTTTATTACTGAGTGATGACTCTTCCCTGTAGACATAAATACCCAGTAGAACTGAATAATATTAGACATGACGTCAATAATATATTATATCTTACCTTTCTACTGCCAACTCCTGCAAGGTGGCTTACAAAAAAAAATTAAGCATAAAAACCAGTTTGAAGGAAATAGCATCAACAGGGAAGCTGTATGTGTAATATCCAACAGTTTAGGAAGCCTAAATTTGGCTACTTTTATATGGGACTTTTTTATTTGCATGCAGGTTCTCGGGTTCATCTAAAACCATGGGCATAGCCAAGGGGGGCGCAGGGAGAAGCAGCTGCCCCCCTATCAATAAAAATACATAGCAAACTGAAGTTCAGCCCCCCCCCAACAAAAATTCTGGCTATACCCATGTGTAAACCCCTGGAAAGTTGTTGCCAGTCAGTGTACACAGTCCTGAGCTAGATGGACCAAGGGTCAGACTCAGCATAGGATAGCATCCTTTGCTTAGGATAGTGCTGTCACTCACCTGCATTTTCTAGTGCCCATGTTTCTCGCCAGACTGTCTCGTCAGTGGTGCATGCTCTGGTTATCTCCTGCTTGGACTACTGCAATGTGCTCTACGTGGGGCTACCTTTGAAGGTGACCCAGAAACTGCAATTAATCCAGAATGCGGCAGCTAGACTGGTGACTGGGAGTGGCCACTTGGGACCACATAACACTGGTCCTGAGAGATCTACATTGGCTCCCAGTACGTTTCCGAGCACAATTCAAAGTGTTGGTGCTGACCTTTAAAGCCCTAAACGGCCTTGGTCCTGTATACCTGAAGGAGCGTCTCCACCCCCATTGTTCAGTCCGGACACTGAGATCCAGCGCCGAGGGCCCTCACTGCGAGAAGCAAAGCTACAGGGAACCAGGTAGAGGGTCTTCTCGGTAGTGGCGCCTGCCCTGTGGAACGCCCTCCCATCAGAGGTCAAAGAGATAAACAACTACCTGACATTTAGAAAATACCTGAAGGCAGCCCTGTTTAGGGAAGTTTTTAATCTGTGATATTTTAATGTATTTGTTGGAAGCCGCCCAGAGTGGCTGGGGAGACCCAGCCAGATGGGCGGGGTACAAATAATAAATTATTATTATTATATTCTTTCTGAAGTCTTAGCTGTGCCAGATTAGCTTCAGTAATTGAAGGAAAATACATCTTCTCCACATAGCGTTTTAGAGCAATCTATGCATTTTTATTAAATAGTAGATACTACAGTACAATACTGGGTTAAATGGAGGCCTACTCCCAAGTAAGCTTAAACAAGACAGCAGCCTGTGAGTGGCAACTGGGAAAAGGCAGGTAACCCTGGCTGGCACTGTTTGGGTAGTATTCAGCTAAGTTTTACTCAGAGTAGACCCACTAAAACAAATGGACCTAACTCAGTCATGTTCATTTCAATGGGTATACATTGGAAGGAATATAGTGCTAGGGCAATTGTTTCATCAGTGCAAGCATTTCGACTTGCCAGACAGAACCCCCCCCATCTCCTACCTCTGTGTGCTAGGGGTTCTCCCAACCTCCACCCCACAACCGGTTTGGGGTGGAATGGGGAGTTTGCCAGTGGGACTACTCATCTGAATCTAGGCCTCTGAGCAAAACCTAGCTGAATACAGTTCCACCTTTAATTTCCTACTGTGCAATCTAATGTGCATTTACAGCATGAGTAGTTGGGTTTAATATTTATAATCCAGCACATATTTGAATTGCATGCATATAATCAAGTAAGCATACACACCACCAGGCACATTTGAACTGCATTGCAGCATGTGTGGCACATTGAGCCTCCCACCCCACTTCCTTTTGCTTGACTTCTGACTGAAGGCATTTCTCACATACAAATCATAACCCATAAACTGAGAATTAAAATGCCCTTCACTCATTGCCACATACACTCCTAGGGCTTACAGATCAATACATTTAGGGTGGCCCTGTTCTTGCGAAACATACCTCTCCTTCTCTTCCACGGATCTAACCTGTGGGAAACAGCTCACCCCTTGTGGAATGCCCTTTGCTGGGCAAATTGTGCTTGTTTCCCCATAGTTAGCAGTAGTGGAGACCCAACTGTCCCACGTTCCTCAGAATTTTTTATTTCAAAAATTTCTTTGCCTTCTTTCAGGGCAATGCCCTCCTCCCAAAGAGGCACACAGACATAACTTGCTTTTTTAAAAAAAAAATAAACAAGTGAGAAACATCTCTAAATTTTAACCTGCTTGAGCAATTTAACGTATTTTAAATGTATGCCTTGATTTTCCTGTTTTATCTTCCGTAAACCGCTTTGAGGGTCGTGTATACAAGCCGTGTATAATTTTTTTGCGTGAAACGAATACATTAAGTAATAAAAATAGCGGCATATTTCAAGTTTTTGTGCTTTTAAGGCGCCTTTCCATTGGGATTCCTTCTGTCGTCGCTGCCCTATTTCGAAACGTGAGAGGTGAATGAAGCACAAGCCAGTGGCCATTAACCACCGCGCCTCTGACCACTTCCTTTCAAAATAAGCGGGGAGGGAAAATAACCGCCAAATCTCGCCCGTTGCTCCCGAATTCCCGCCCAAACGCCCCTCGAACGTCCTCAGTCTGGCGGCGTGCGCGCGCACACGCACGAAATCAGAAGCGGCCCCGCCCCCTACCCGTTCCTTTTTGCGCACGTGCAGGATCCCGCCCCACCCTCCTCCTCCTGTGGGCGGGGCCCTCGCGTGCGTTCCTTATCTCCGGCGCGGCTTCTGGGAGAGGAAGCAGGAGGCTCGTCAGTCTCTGCTTGCTCCCTAAAACGAAACTCATCGGAGACTGGACGCGCGCCCCGGGTAAGTAAGAGATTACTGCGCACGTGGTGGAAGAGCGCGCGCTTTTTGATTTAGCCGCTAGGAAGGAGTTTTGGTTCTAGATATGTACAGTATATGTGAAGTTACCTTAGGTGGGAGTTACTATTGCAAAGAATATATATAATTTTCTGAAAAGGTGGGAATTCTTGTTGCAAAGAAATAACGGTGTGTGCGTGTTGAAAAGGTGTGGGGGGGTTCCTTTTGCAAAGCGTATATGTATGATTTTCAGAAGGTGGGTGTTCTCGTTGCAAAGAAGTATAAATGCATAATGTGGGAGTCCTCGCTACAAAGAAACACGTGCACACACGCCTCTTTTCTGAAAAGGTGGCAGCTTCAAGGAGAAAAGTGTGGGGGTTGAATTCTACAGCGGATCAGATTTTTTGCTTGACAGGGAATAAGTGTGTATTTTATTTTTTGTTAATTTTCTTTATAAGGGCTTTGGCTACACAAATAAACATGTCTGCATTGCAGAGTGGCTCACAGGATGATGGGTGAAAGAAAGGTCATTTGAATCTCGGATCATTTCAAAGCATTGGAAGGGGACTGCGCTGTATGTAAATCTCTTAGTAGTATAATGTCATTGCTATGCATGTGAAGCTAATAATAATAATAGATTATTTATACCCAGCCACTCTGGGTGGCTCCCAACAGAATATTAAAAACACGTCAAAGCATCAAAAATTAAAAACTTCCCTAAACAACTTCCTGTTGTGAGCTGGTTTTGGAGAGATTTGACCTAAAAGGTGGCCACAGGTGCTTTCACTCAGTGTCTGCCAAACTTTCCTTCTGCAACTCATCACTTGAAAATTGCTGGTAGCCATGGCACATCACTTAAATAGCTTTTTTTTTGCTAGTTGTGGGCATTTGTAATGTGCTGTGCCAGATGCAGTTTGATTTTTTGATTGTATTCTTATCACTGCTTTTAATTCTTTCAATGTGTTTTAATTCTATTGCAATTTGCATTCTGTATAATTCAAGTAAATACAACAAAATATAGTATTATGAATATTGGAAAAGAAGTGATAAAAATGCAGTTATGAATACTGAGGTTTGCAGACCACTAGTAGTCTACAGCTTGGGAATCCATGTTTCAGCTAATAAATAAACAAACAAACTGGGTTACTTTGCTCTCTTTCCTGCAATGTTCTGGAATTTTGGAGCTTAATGGGGTTGTGGGGAGTGACTCAGCTAAGAGTTTCAGCTGTGTGCTTTGGTCACATGTAGTAATAGTCTAATAAAATAAATTTAAGGAATGACTGTATTTGTAGCATTGTGTATAGTTTGGCACCCTCCCTATCTTTAACGATATTTTATAGCTGGAGTAGTTGCAGAAAATAGCAGCCCAAATATCAAGGCCGGTGTGTGTGCCCTACAGGAAATGCTCGCTTGTTACTTCTTTTGGTAAGAAAAATGAAGAGTTGAGTACGGTTGATGATACAATAGTGTTTTATAAAACTAATTATAAAATTAATTCATGGTGGGGAGAGGGGGGGCTTGTGGTTGTTGTTTTTTTAAAAGAAAACCTAGGAGTCTCCCAATGAAGTTGATGAGCATCTGATTCAGAAAAACCAACCAAGGTTTGTCATACAGCCCAGTGCTCCAGTGGAACTCACTTCCTTAGGATGGAATGATGCCCAGTTTAGAAAGGTGGGTGGGAAGATTAGGCAAACTGATGGAGGATAAGTTTCTTTACTGCTATTGTGATTGCCGAAGAAGAAGATGATGATGACTAAATGGAGCCTCCATGTTCAGGGGTAGTATGCCCCCTAATGCTTTTGCCTTTCTGTCTTCTCAGAGGGCATCTGATTGGCCAGTGAGGTAAACAGGGTACTGGACTGGACAGAGAAGACTGCTCCAGCACAGCTCTTCTTGCCTCAAACTTCTGAATCTTTTCCCTTCCTTCCATTTACTAATAATTGACCTCAAAGCTGTTCTTTGATGCAATTTTTCCTTTAAATCAGATGTTGCCTTTCAGCCGTGCCTCCTCTGCTAGATGTGTTGGGTGTGTAAACTTTAAGAAAGGTGTGTTGTAAGCAAAATCTGCCTTTATTCCCTTATGGGGTACACAAGAGCCCTTATAGCAGGGGTCAGCAACCTTTTTCAGCAGGGGACCGGTCCACTGTCCCTCAGACCTTGTGGGGGGCCGGACTATATTGGGGGGGGGTGAACGAATTCCTATGCCCCACAAATAACCCAGAGATGCATTTTAAATAAAAGGACACATTCTACTCATGTAAAAACACGCTGATTCCTGGACTGTCCGTGGGCCAGATTTAGAAGGTGATTTGGCTGAATCTGGCCCCTGGGGCTTAATTTGCCTACCCATGCCTTAGAAAGTCCTTTGTAGGTTCTCCATCGGTGGAGAAAATAACAGAGGCCAACCAGAGAATATTGAGAAGCAAAGCAGCCAGTAAGCCTGATCTTTATTAAACTGTTAGAACAGGCTCCTGCCTTTTATATAGACATTTTAAATTGCCCGCCCTGGAGTCCAAGACCACCCCCCAGGTACATCATACCTACATCACAGAAAAGGCGGTGTACAACAGAAATCTGAGTACGTTGTTTATCTCCTGTCTGCTCCTGTCTGCCAGGTTATTTGATAATGCCTTATCTGATTGCCTTTCCTGGTAGTCTGGCCATTCCTTTGAGATGGTAATCACTTAATTCCTGAGACAATGGGAAGGTTCCCTCACCCCCTCCCTCCTTGCAGAGAAACATTTGGTCAGTTTGGGAGTCAAAATGGTTTCAGGACTGCCTTCCTGTGCTGCTTCAGACTTGTGGTTTATATATTTATGTATGTGTTTGCTTGGTACATTTCTGAACACACACGTGTAAATGGCAATTTGCTTCTATTCGTTTGCATGCTGCAGGAGCAAAGTGTTGTGCCCTGACATGCCTCATCCGCTTGCTTAGTCACTATGATAATTCAGGAATTGAAACTTTCGAATTCAGTTTCCTTCTCGCAGATCCCACCCTCTGTCTTTTTCTTACTGCTCCGTGAATGCATGCTGTTTTCCATTCAGGATCTGTTTGCTGCTTGTGTATTCCTGTGTTGCGGTAAGTGCTGATATCTGAGGTTCTCTGTGTTTTGTTTCCTTTGCGGGGGTGGGAGATGGGGGGTTGTCTACTTGCAATTAAGTAGGTTTAAGATTGCAGCTAACATAGGCGAGTCTACAGCATAAAAAGGGCTGCTATGTCAAACCTTCCCAAAACTATATTTAAAGTAACGTGTGCATCAAGTTTTGGGGGGGTTGTGGCTAAATTTGGATGCAACTCTTAATTATTTTATGTGGTTGCTCAGAATCTAAGCAATATGAGTGGAATATGAATGAACAAAGTTGATTGTTAGACAAGCGGTAAAGCAGCGTGACCAAATCTTTGATTTGGCTTTCAAGGGAGCTCTGGTTTCGAAATCCATCTCCAGTTTTGCTATCATAAAGAAAAAATCCTTTATCTCTCATAATCTCTGCTCCCCTCCTCCCACCATATGAGAAATGTTTGTGTTTTGTTGAGCACAGAATATAAGGGTGCATTTTATAGCGAGTGCGCTGTTGCTCTCTCTCTCTCTCTCTCCCCCTCCCCCTTTAGTTTTGTTGGGAGAGGAGACACTGTGTAACTTGAAACCTCACTTTGCCTGTATTTAGCATCATGGGATGGGCACTTGGGAGTAAGCCCCATTGAACTGAGTAAACACAAAAGGATTGCTCTGCACATGTCCCCAAACTGCTTGCCATCATTTTGTTTCCTTGATTTTATTGCCTTGTTCACTGGATAATGTACAAAGATTCATTTGTAGAAAGCGCCCTAAGTCAGATGCACAACTTTTGTTTGGGCAAGAAATATCGTTAGCCAGATGGAAAGAAAGGACAGGGCCTCCTTCACCTTTAACAATACTGTAGAATAACTCCTATTCAGCAGCTGTTTTATGACAGCCTGCAGCAGCGCAGCCCCCCCTTTAATCGATCCACCGATCCTTCTAGTTTTCTTGAACGTGCACCCAGAGAAAAGGTTCTGTGTAACTTAGAAGCTCACAGACTGCAATTGGAACACTATTTGGTCAAACCAGTATGTGAACAATTGAAAGTGCTGAATTTCATCTTTGGCCCCTCCCATAACTGCCTCCACATAATAAAGTCATCTGAAGGCACCCTGCCCTGAGAAGCTGAATTTATGAAGAGCATGGCCTTCTTTGTAATGGCACCATTGTTATGGAATGGGATTAAAGATGCCTCCCAGGCTAGTTTGTCTTTCAGAAAGCTAAAGACCATTTTGTTTGAAGAATGAGTCTTTGTTGACTAGCAATCAGGCAAATACCTTGTTTTTAATGGAAATCTTTCAAGACAGGACTGCTAATATTTTTGCTCTGCTTCTTTTGGCTTGAATTTACGATAAATTGTGTTACTAAGTCTAAAGTGTGTGTGTGTGTAACCCTCCAGTTTGCTGAAAGTTGTGTTTCCACCTTCTTCCCCAGTCTGTTTTTTTCTCCAGCTGAAATTAATACACACTATTATTTTGTTACCTTTGTACAGCTATATGCATAACTTCTGGTTTATCTTCCTTCCCTGGGGGAAAGAGAGAGAAAAGCCTTTGGAGCAAATGCATGCGTGTATTAATGAGGCCTGTGCCAGAATAAAGAGCTCCCCGCTGTATTCTTTTAAAAGCTACTCTGTTCCAATTATTATTCCGGATCAGTCCTCCTTAGCCCTTATAGGGTCCTTGGGGTCTCAAACCACAGGAGGCATTCACAACCTAGAACAGAACAGAATTATGAGAGCTAAGATCTGTGGAAGAGCAGATCTTCTTTGGCGATCCCTCGTAGCCGAGTAAGATTGTCTTCCATAAACACGGTTTTAACAATGAGTCCGTAAGTGACTGTGGAGGCCAATTCTGGATCCACACATCCTTCCACAGTGGGGACATTGGTTTCTGGGCGGGAGTTGATCACGGTGTGGATTTGCCAAGCATGCCTTCCTCCTCCCTTGCGTCCTGAGTTCGAGTGTCTTCAAAGCCCATGACACCTTTGGTAAAGGCTGTTCTCCAACTGGAGCACTCTCAGGCCAGTGTTTCCCAGTTGTCAGTGTTTATACTACATTTTTAAAGATTTGCCTTGAGACAGTCTTTAAACCTCTTTTGTTGACCACCAGCATTACGCTTTCCATTTTTAAGTTTGGAATAGAGTAGTTGCTTTGGAAGACGATCATCAGGCATCCGCACAACATGACCAGTCCAATGAAGTTGATGTTGAAGAATCATTGCTTCAACACTGGTGATCTTTGCTTCTTCCAGTACACTGATTAGTTCGCCTGTCTGTCTTCCCAAGTGATGTGTAAAATTTTTCGGAGAGACACCATTGATGGAATCTTTCGAGGAGTTGGAGATGGCGTTTATAAGTGGTCCATGTTTCACAAGCATATAGTAAGGTTGGTAGTACAATAGCTTTGTAAACAAGCATTTTGGTTTCCCTGCGAATGTCCCGGTCCTCAAACACTGCACTTCAGTTGGGAGAAAGCTGCACTCGCAGAGCTCAGGCGATGCTGGATTTCGGCATCAGTATTGGCCCTTGTAGAAAGATAACTGCCTAGGTAGGAGAAGTGATCGACATTTTCCAACGTTACACCACTGAGTTGGATTTGTGGCGCTGCAGAGGGGTTGTTTTGTGCTTGTTGGTGCAGCACTTTGGTTTTTTTGGATGTTGAGTGATAGGCCAAGCTTTTCGTAAGCTTCTGCAAAGATATTTAGGATGGTTTGGAGGTCATGACACTTTGTTATCAGGGACCAGCACCCAAAACCTTGGGGACTAACTCATGTTTAGCAGTAGCCAAATAACCAGAATCTAAAACCAACCATGCAAGGTATAATTCTGCCCCACTCCTTAAGTTTAATCAGTCTGGGCCAGGAGACTCCCAGAACCTTACTGGATGTCACTTAGGATTCAAAGGACAAGAGCTCAAAGATCAGACTCTCTGTCCCTCGAGCCCACACAATTGTTCAGTAGGTAATGATTTAAGAAGTTGGGTACTCAATTCAGTACTCAAGGCTTTAGCCAAAGAAACAACAGAAATAGATGGTGTAGATTTTTTTTTATTTTAAAAAAATTAGTAGCATTAAAAAGCGAACATGTATACCAGTGAGGAATACAAGTAAACCACAGTTAAGAAATATCTTTGGGATTTATAAGACAAAACAAAAACTTGCCTACAAACCATCACCGCAGTTGACCCCAGAGGAAAATGGGGAGCCAGACAGGTGTCCAGAACAAAAGTTGTGAGGCAAAAGATAAGGAAATGAATATGGCTTTAATCCTAAACAAACAGCACAGCTACAAGGACGACCCCAGCTATCTAATTAGGAAGCTTCTAGATGCTAAGATCCTGCAGTTTCACACAAAGCAATTCTTTTCTAGTTGGCACACTGACCTTGAACACATCAGACATATAGATAATGCAGGTGCTGGTTCTTGTGAGCTCATTTCCAATTAGTGGGATAAGAATATCTTCTCAGAGGCCAGATTTTTACCCAAAGGCCTGAGCAAGGGAACCGTTTCCTTGAAACAGGTCAGTTTTTCAAAATAAAACTTTTAAGGCTTCATTATGGTTGAGAAACTTGGCTCACAACTCATGTGAATTCTGCATTTCATTCTCAAATTACGGGTTTACTCTTTAGGCTTAAAGATTAAAGTTGGCATAGGCTTGTGCTGGCATTTCTTACCTGACAGATGATAGAATTCAGACTATGGAAGGAGGAAACAATTTAATCGTTGCTGTTCTGAAGACTATAAATGAAGGATCTTGTGTGCCAAAATTTGGTTTCATCGTGAATTCTGACTAAACCACAGAGTACCGGTAGTCTTCCAACCTGCCAGGCAGAATCTCAGTACTTAAGTCTGAAAAAGTGCATGTAGGAAATTGACTCAATCCTGTGAATCTCATGGTACAAAAACATGTGTTAGCCTTTCAGGCAGTTTTTTCCTTCTTGGAAACATTTGTCCTCACACTTTTGTAATAAAGTTTATTTAACAGGAAGTTAAAGAGAAGCATCTTAGTGCTCCAAATCCATACATTTTGTATTGATTGACTGGTTTAATTGAAGCTGTCTTAAAAGATTGATCATAAACTATTCCCCCAGGTATCATTTCAAGTTTTCAGCATTCAGATTCACATGTTTGCTGATATGTTTACCATTGGCCATGTTGACAGAAGCTGATTGGGGTTATATTCCAAAACACCTGAAGCAGGGTTTGAAATTAGCAGGGCCCCAGGTGCATTTTGCACCTCAGGTTTCTCCATTTTCAAGCATCTCAAAAAGTCAGTGCCATTTTTTGCGCCTGGCTGACACTCAAGGATTACTGAAATGTATGTGACTTTAAACCTCAAAGTATATGTTAAGGATAGACAATATGTTAAGGAGTTTAACAGTAAAGAGTAGCCTTTTTTGAAAACTGAAGTACGGTACCAATATTTTTTATTGTAAACACCAAATTAAACACATATTAACAATTTCTGCTAAAATTGTGGCACCTATGTGAATTGCAAAAAGCCGCCCTATTAAGCGGGCGGCTGCAGAGGGACAAGCGGCAAGAAAGGGATCCTTTCTTGCTGCTTGTCTCCCCTGCCCTGCCGATGCTTAAATAAAAAGTGGGGAGAAAGCGTTGGCGCTTTTCTCTCCCCACCCCCACCCCAGAGGGATTGGAGAACGGTGACTAGAAATTGGGGAGGGAAAAACAGGGAGAAAGTGTTTTTTTTCCTTTCCGGCACCCACTGCTCTGTGCGAGCCCTCTTCCTCCTCCCGTCCCTTCTCCAGGAGGAACAGAGGTACCGAGAGCAGGAGGAGGACATCGAGCAGGCGCGCGAGCCGGCTTGGCTCCTAGCTTCCGCCATAGAAACTCCCACCCTATCCCAAACCTTCCCAGTTGCCCCCTCTAACCCCCTCCCCGACTGACCTTTCTTTCCAAGCCTTCCCTCTTAACCCCTTCCCCCATCCCAGTGCATCAGAAACTTTCCCAGAATATGCTGTGCCCTCCCTATCCATCTTGATGCCCCCTTCCCCCTTAATCCATTCCAGACTCCCCCCTTACCTCCCTGAAATGCCCCCTCCCCCTGACTCCCTGTAAAGAGACTTTCTTTCCAGCCCTCCCTCTTAACCCCTGCCCCCATCCCAGTGTGTAGAAACTTATTTGCCTGTGCCTGCTCTGCGCAAGCTTTTTTTTTTTCCTCTTTGAATCTCCCTCTCCCCTTCTCTCTGTCCCCAGCCTCCCAGATCTGCAGAACGTGACTCCCTCAAGCAATGGGCAAGCCCAGGAAAACGTCTGGCAATGTATCCTCTCCTCAACCGGCTGCCACGGCGCCAAAAGCAGCCCCAGCAGCCCCGCGATCTTCTGCCTCATCCAGAACGGCACCTGCCAGCAGCAGAACTCAGAGTGCTCCTGCTGCGAAGGGTCATGGTGGCCGACAGGGGGTGGCTGAAAAGCCAGCCAGTGCCACAGGTCCGAGAGGAACAGGGCAAAGTTACCAGGCGAGGTCCACACCAGCATCTGGCAGCGAGCAAGGAGGCACAAAGAGCGGCCGTGGAGCAAGAGCAAAGACCACTACAGCAGGAGCAAGAGGAGGAAAGTCCCCTGCTGCAGCTACTGAAGCTTCTGTAGGTCCCGCTGCTTGCAGCCCATCGCCGACGCAGGTGGCTAGCAAAACTCAGGGCAAAGCCCAAGGTAAAGCGAGCCACTTTCCTCCCCCTATCTCTGCCGAAAAGGTTGCTGAAATAGAGAAAGGAACCCGGGGCCAGCGCACTAACCCCGAATGGTACAAGTACCGTGCAAACCGCATCACAGCATCCATAGCTCCCCAGATAGCCAACAGCAAGTTTGTGAACGGCCAGAGCTCCGACATCCCTCAGTCATACCTGAAGCGTGTGGTGGAATCTGCTTCCGGTGTGCAGACCCCGGCCATGTCTTGGGGCGTCCGCAACGAGAAGAAAGCGGTGCAGGCTTACGAGGAGCTGAAGTCCAGCAAGGTCAACAAACCGGTGAAGGTTGACGATTGCGGCCTCTTCATTGACAAAAGGAAACCTTGGCTGGCTGCCAGCCCCGACGGGATTATCAAAGACGCAGATACCGGGGAAAAGCTGGGGGTTCTGGAGGTCAAGTGTCCCTACAAACACAGAGATAGGATGGTGACGGAAGCTTGCAAAGACAAAAGCTTCTGTCTGGAGAAGGTGGGCGACTCCTACTCCCTGAAGAAGAACCACCAATATTATACGCAGCTGCAATGCCAGATGGGCGTCACTGGTATTCCAAAGGGAGAATTGGTGGTCCACACCAACAAAGAAACGGCAATTGCCCCTGTAGATTTCGACCCTGTTTTCTGGGAGAAGACTGCATCAAAACTGGAGAAGTTCTATGTGGAGGCTGTGCTCCCTTACCAGGAGGAGAAGAAAAGTGCTGCTGCCTGGGGTAAGGAAGAATGAAGGTGCTGAGAAGTGCTGGCACCCTACCCTTCATGAAATATGTGCCTTCAGATCTTGTAATGGATGCTCCTTTCTGGCTTCACGCCTAGTAGTGTGAAGTGGTTAAGTTCTGTTCTGTGCCTTTAATGCATCCTTTATAGTTATAGTTACACAGCACATCCTGCCACTCACCCCCCACCCCCGGTCGCACACCGTTTTCCTCCGACGATCACACTCCGCTTGCATATAGCCCATCAGCTGTGCAGGAGAACAGCAGATCTTCTGTGGTCATGTGCATTCCTTTCTGCAAGCTGCATTAAGTATGCTGCGTACAGCAAGCCTGCATGCCTGCCATTTCTCCTATTGTGAAAGGTGGCGGCAGCCATGCTATCTCTCACCTGCCTATCCTCACTTGGTTGGGCCAGACAACAGGATAAAATGGAAGGAGGAACACACAAATTTGCTTCTCACCTGCTCTTTCCATGCAAGTGGCAACTGCACCGCTGCCTTAATGATTCCATGCTCCCATATAACTTGGGCATGGATGTTCTGTGAAATTATTTTTGCTGCCTTCCAACCACCAGAAAACTACCAGAAAAACTTGGAATACTGTTTTTGAGACCAGAGCACTTGTGGCTTGGGTTTTGGGGTATTTTGGTTTTTGATTTCCTGCTCCTTTTTACAATACAGAGCCGCATCTCTTACGGGACATTCACAGTACTTCTTGGAAACCTGTGCTTTGCTTTCCCAAAACCCAGCCTGTGTGGTGTTGAAATTCACAGTTAATAAGCTGAGTGATGTTGGGGAGAAGGGCACCTGGATATTTAAAGAGCCAGAGGACTTGAATACAGGAGATGGAGCGGAAATCTAGCTCATGCACCTATTAATTTGGGAATAAGTTCCACCAAATTGTATGGAACCTGTTTCTGAGCAAATGTGAATACCAGACCTTAAAAAATAAATTCAATGCTCACCAGTGATGAAGATGGGGGGTACCCATTTTTCTCATGTAATGTAAAAATATTATTTTGGGTGGGTGTGTTGCCATGTTGACTGAGAGCACATCCAGACCTTCTCCATTAGAGAACCAGCAACTTATCCTCTGAAGCTACTGGCAGCTTAGGAAGACTAAATGTTCATTGTGTAATGCTTTATGTTTATAAAATCTCTGTTTGTGAATTGCAACTTTGTTCAGAACAGAAACCGGTTTGGTAGTTCAGCATCAGTAGTAGGGCATATGGTATGCCTCCTAAATTGTAGATATGCTTGCTTTTGGATAATCACAGCTTCTGCTGTGCAAAATGTAACACATGTCCAAATAAATGCATTTGCTTTGGATGTTTGGTGGTAGATGCAAAACTTGAACAATGATAACAAAGCTGGGACAATTAGCAGGTCATTATAAATTGTATTTTTGGCACTTGGCAGGCCTGCCTTGTAAATGGTGCCTAAGCATTGGGCAACAGATTTGGGGTCTTAATGGGGTGGCCAGAAAATTGGCATGAGATGAGAGAGCCAGGTGGAGTGTAATGCATACTCAAAGTTAAAACTTTTAAGTGTTCGAAACCATTTTGTTAAAGCTTGCCTTAGAATCATTTAACACCAGTTTCCTGCAGTGTTTCAAATGCTAGTTTAAAGTGCTTCACATGTTACAATAGCAAACATATGATTGGCTTCCATAGCACTGCCTGTTTAATAGTCCTCTGCTATGTTATAAAAACAATACAGAAAACTACAGGCTAGTCAAAGGACTGTTGCGGTAAATTGGGGGAAAGTATGATTAGTGACAAATTGATCAAAATTATCAAGGGTATAGGAGAAAAAGTCTTGCTGAAGAAGACTTTGTTTTGGTGGGTGAATGCTGTTGAGCTCATCTTCTGCTTGTTGGCTTCCCTAGGGGTGGGTCCTCCAACAATCGGCCTCATTAGATGTCCATGACTTTGTCTTGTGAGGGGGAGAAAAACTTCATGCACTTTCTCCATTCAATGTATAATTTTTATAAACTATCAGTTCCAAACGCTGCAACCTTTCTTTATAGGGGAGTTGTTCCAGCCCCTTCATAATTTTGGCTGCCCTTTTCTCATCCAGCAGGTCCTTTTTACATCACATGAGCATGGCTTTTTCAACGTAACTAGAGGTTTGCCCAGGAGAAGCATGTACCATGTAACCCAGTGTACCTGGCCTTATGAAAGTAACTTGCATTGAACATTCCTGAGTTAACCATAGCAGTAATGGGATTAGAGCACAGTTCCTTATACGGATCAGTAACATGTTATGAAGGCTTGCCAAACTTTTCAGGGACCACCAGCAGCCCATCGCTTCTCCACCCATTTCTCCTTACTATGCTTTCCTCCCCTAAGAGAGTGTGTATTCTCACACCCACGATTTTTTCCATTGGGAGTTTGGATAAAACGGGTGGCCAACTCCCAAGAGATTGTGATCTACTCAGTTAAAAACTTGCAGTGATCTACCCTTTTTGGGGGTGCAAGGCAATAATGTTGAGCTTCTTTGGGGGGAGCCAGTGATCTCCCACAGACTTCTAGTGATCTACCAGTAGATCATGATCTCCCTGTTGGACGTGCCTGGGATAAAAGTTCACTCCAGTAGATTTAAAACTTGATTCCCTTGCCCTTGAGTCCCCCAAATGAAGCTTACTGCACAATTAAAAAAACAACCAAATTCAATGGTTGTGAACATCAAATGATCCAAGACACGGATCTTTGTTTTTGTTTTTGTTTTTTACAAAGGGTGAAAACAGCAATTTACAGAATGCACCTGTGGGCACAGGTGATCTATGGATTGCTGTGAAAATGATCCATGTTTTTATACCATGGTAGTACCATGAATTTTGCAGTTGTCAAGAGACAGGCGTGATCTGTTATTTGTTTTGGTGGGTGGAGGCCTGTTAAAAGGAAAAAAAAAAAGCATGTAACCATTTCCCCTAATGAAAAAGTAGAAAAAAAGATTGCCGACCCCTCCTGAGACCTGCTAAGGGGGGTAAAAATACTTTTGCTGTGACCACCATATCTCACAGAAGCCTCGTTCTAGTGTGAACAAAGCACTCTTTGCTGTGAAAGGCTCTTGTACAGCAGTTGCAATAACTAAATATATTAGTGATGGATTTGCATCTTGCAGAGCAACGGTCCTGTACACTGATTGCATATGAAGACCAAGCAGCCTTTTTTCTCTCTCCCTCAAAGTGACATACTACAGTATAATCTATTACTGAAGAATTTTCAACATTTGTGGGAGAGAATTCTGTGCTTTTATTGGCAGCCTTAGCAGTTGAGCTGTACTTTAGCCAGATACATTTGTGGACAAAGCCTTTTACACAATGCCAAAACTCAAACCACATTGGTCTTCACCTTTAAAATAGTTTAAAATGTTACCATATCATGGTTACCACAACAAAAAGTTCTGAGAGAATTCTTTCCTATCAAGGTCAGTTTGAACATTGCCCCTGACTTGAAGATCAAATAGGTTTTTCTGCATCTCACATGTCCCCTAGCTGTACTATTATGCACTTGCTCTAAATCCATGCAGGTGTGTATAATCAACTGTCTGCCTGCAAGAGGAAAGGACCCTCAAAATCTTCTGGAGCAGATCTGGAGAGACAAAGGGGGAAGAGGAGGACCACATGTGCTTGACAACGTTGCACAAAGAAAATCTGAATAAGTTAAATTCATAAAAGTTAAAGTTGTGTTTTAAGTCTAAACAAAATAGATTATAAATTTGAAACTTAAATTTACAACTCTATCCAGTTTAATAGGACTGCATTTCTGGACAATTACATACGTAAAGTCTGTAGGTAACACGTTATCATGGTAGAGAAGTAAATGATCAGCCAACTTTGGTAGTTTTTAAGGCTTTACCTTTGTTTTGATCTGTATACACTCATGTAAGGTTGCACAAGCCAGCTGAGTTCCAGTCACCCACTCCCACCTTAGCAGAATGTTAACACACTCCACTTGGGTTACAATGAATCAAATATCTGCAATATAACTGATTAAAAAGTATTTTTATTCTATACATAGACCTCCAAACACTTGGCATAGGACAAAGGACCACAATACACTACTTTACATCTTTAATAGAAAGTGACTACCTATAAAAGTGTAAACACTTTGAGGGGGCAGAGGGGAAGTAAGACATGGAGACGCTCCCTAAATTCCTACAACCTGATGACTGAAGTCTGTCCTACATAGGAAAAGGCCCATCACAAGCCACTGAAAATACCTTGTACAGTGAGAATAGGGTCGTACGTACAAGCATTGTCAAATATAAGGTGGTGTGTGTAAGATCAAGAAGGCACGTGGGTCAAATAAAAGAGGTTCAGTGGTCTGGTATAGACAGAGTGCAGGGAGACCTGTCCTCCAAAACAAGCAATAGTTTGCTGGCATGACTGCCCCAAGAAAAAGCAGCAATGGTTTGCATAGTAGACAGGTCACCATTTAGCATGCCCCACATTTCACCTATGGCAACAAGGTGAAATATTCTCAGCAACGAAAGAGCAACTTGAAATGCAAGCAGGACCCAATCTGCTTCTTCAATGTGGCTGACCATTATACCTCTTAAGTCTTCTGCTTACTGCCATCTCTTTAGATTCTAGAACCTCTGCAGTAAACTCATCACCACCTCTACCGCTATCAGCTTTGGTCTTTCCCCCACAGCTCCTGTATTCCCTTCAAATTAGACACTAGTGCAACTGGAAGTCTAGGGAAGGGTGGTAGTTTAATATGGAGCAGGTACCGCAAGACATTTTCTAAGGAATTGTATATAAAATATTTACATTAAGTGAAAATTGCCACCCCCCTCAGGTGACTAGCCTGACTGGGAATAGCACAGTGTATTTAAATTTCTGAAGAGGGCAGATTCCTTAGAACTAGGCGCAATGACCACATTACTGAAGTTTAATGTCAATTGCCCTGCACTGCAGTTCATGCCAACAGAGAATGGGAATCTGCCATTTCAGTTGCAGAAGGTTCTCTCCCAAGCAGTGTGTGCACAGGAAGACAGCTAGTTGCCTTCTTCTAACATGTGCTTTAGCTTCGTGAAGGGATTCAGAAGCTTCAACTATCAGGACATAGTTGGTTCTAGGGCCAAAAGAACAAAAAGGGGGAAAAATCATGAACAAACCTGGGGCCATAAACTTACAAAATTTAAGCCTGAGCAGCTACTGTACCACAAAAAACAAACTTTAGGTCAGCTTCCCATAGATTTTTAAAAGGCACCGAGCCCTTTTTGCACAAGGTCAAAGAGGCTTCTGGCTGACTTAGTGCATTGTGCACTGGAATCCACCAAACCAGTCACGTGTCTGCCAGGCACCTTTGCATTTGCTGCTCTAGTGTAACCCTGAGATCTCAAAAGCAAAGTTCAGGCCCTATCAAGTGGAGAACAGCATGCCCCACCCACCTGCAATAGGCTTGAATAAGACACACGTTTCTGGAAGCATTGGGCTCCCTCACTTATTTCCCAGGGAGGCTCCTGCATTTTGATTGTCTTGCCAATAGGGATCCAGTCCAAGTTCAAAGGGAACCCATCTACCCCCCCAAGCCAAAGTCAGTCGCAGAATCGCTTGCGGGGAATGGTGCGGGCTCTGTTTGAGCGGCGAATCTCCTGCTTTGCATCACGGCATCGTTGGCAGATGAAGATGTCAGGCACATTGGATTTGCGTATCTTGGCACAGGAGAGATGGATCCAAGTGGCACATTCGTTGCACTCTATCATAGGTCTCCCAGCAAAAGGCTTTAAGCAGAAGCAAGTGATGAGATCCCAGGCATCATCCTCTGCATTTGAGAAAGCACAAAGTGTTAAAAGGCAGGCAACAAAAGTTTTTACACGTGCATGGCACTCGCATTACTAAACTTTTCAGATTAGAGACATTCTGAAAAACTACTGGAGCCCTCTCTTCCCACCACCAACCCTACTGGAAGCGAACAGTAGTAATATACGGTGATCTACTCACCATCGGTTTTGGTGTCTGAGGCAGCAGCAGCAAACTCCTCACACAAAGCTGCAAGAAGGAAAAATGAGAGGTCGGATGACTAGGAGTGCCCACATTTATGCTGGTATGCTAGATCCTGCCTCTACTACTCAACCGTGACAGAAGCTCCTAAAACAATTATTTGCAGCTCATCAGTTCCTTTGTGATACTCCAACTTAAAGGTGTTGTTGAACTCAAATTCCCTCAACAGCCCAACCCCTCAAAAGACCACTGACCAGGGAAGGGGGGGGGATGACACTCATCACTTGGATCACAAAGTAAGAGCTGGACTGCAAAGCACAAGCCAAATCACTGGCATCTCTGGCAACAATGACAAGGTTCTCTGGTAGCAGGTGATGGGAAAACCTGCCTGAGACCTTTTAAGAGCTGCTGCATCAGAGAAAACAATACTGGGCTCGATGGTACATTTATCCCATTCTGAGGGAAGCTGCTTCATATGTTCAATTGACTTCATTTTGAAAGCTTCACTATTTTTGCACACTTACTACTGATTTGGGAGCCGTCTCTACTGAGTTCTCCCTCGCTGTTCTGCTCTATGGTGTTCCAACAGCCAGGGCTGATTCTTTCCTCTTTGCACGAGTTCTGTTCCTCAGGCTTCTCAGCTGCTTGCATTCCATGGATCCAGTCCTGCTTTATGTATTGCTCCAGGAGAGATGTGGACTGGAGCTGTTCCTTTGGGAGACAGGATTCAAGCTCCCTTGATTCTAGGTGTGTCCCTTTACCTGGCTCAATCCTTTCCTGCTGAATGTCCTTTGTGTTCATTGGCATCACCCTCTTAGCCACCTCTCGGTCCAAGATGAGCTTCTTTGCTGACTGCTTCCTCTTCTTAGTTTGCAGGGGTCGGCCTGTACAGAAGCTGCTAGAAATGTCAGAGTTCAGTAGGAGGTTTCCAGTCCCTCTGCATGTAGTGTTCCTGATTCCTCCATCATCTGATAGCACATGGGAGTCACAGCACTGAGATGAGGCCCAGCTGTCACTGTCTTGAGTGCTGCCTGTGCTGTTCTGGGGGCTCATGTTGCCTCTGTGGAGCCAAGGCTCATTCTAGAAGGGGAAGAGAAAACCCACATGAGATTTCAGGGCCTTCAGTTTGGAAGGTGCTTGTGGCAGGGGAGGGGGTGTCACCAGCATCCAGAACAGAAAAGTGAGAATCAAAGTAGATAGCCAGCTCCAATATTGTTGAAGTGTAAGTTCTCTTACCTCCTTTGGGTATGGGATGTAGCCTGCATAAGCTAGCACAAAAGTGCAGAACTGATTGAAGTCTTCTACAGTTCTTAGTCTTTTCTGTGGTGGCTACAAAAATATAAAGTTGAATAGATCAGACTCAACTCAATCCTTACATTCAGTAAAATAAAGCAGTCATGCATAATTAGTTGCAGGCAGTCTGGAGTGCAAATAGGTTCTTTTTACCACTTAGTAGCACCTTATATAATGTATTAAATTTGGGGGCAGGTACAGAAAAAAGAAACAATATGATGCATCTGCAGCAGCACAGCAGACAATGCAACCTTCTAATTGTTTGACTAACTTCACCCCAAAAGGTACACTCCATTGTCTCCTGAGAAAGGTGGATGCCAACAATACTTGACAACCAATCCTGAACAACATTCTAACCCATACAGTTTCTATTCCTTCCAAACAAAGATGTACAATCTTATCAGTATGACCTTGGTCAGCATTGTACCACACTTAAATCCCATAGCTCTTTGTAGACTCGTAAGCCACATTATATCAGCCAGACCACTGACATGACTCTGAGTAGTTTATTGTATTCATTGACTGGCAGTGGCTCTTAGGGTTTCAGGCATTAGTATCTCCAGCCCTTCTGGGTAATGCCAAGGATTAAACCTGAGACCTTCTGCATGTACACTGCCACAAAGTCCCCCAAAGACTATAGCCTACCTCCCCACAACATATGGGGAAAGGCTACTAAAACAAGGATATCCAACTCATTCAAAATAGGAAGGAATATACAGAGTTGTCAAGAACACCAGCGATAACAACACCAGCGATAACAACAATTTATTATTTACACCCCGCCCATCTGGCTGGGTTTCCCCAGCCACTCTGGGCAGCTCCCAATCAAATATTAAAAACACAATACAGCATTAAACATTAAAAACTTCCCTAAACAGAGCTGCCTTCAGATGTCTTTTAAAAGTAGGATAGTTTCTTATTTCCTTGACATCTGATGGGATGTCATAAAAGACATTTTTTTCCTTTAGACCTCTTTATTTAAAACCCAAGAGATGCACAGCAGGTTCCACCTGTAGGATTTCAGAACAGCAGGAGACAGATCTCAAGAGAAAGCAACTAAGGATCTCTCCTGCTACTTGGTAATAATAGTGTGGAAATGTGAATATATTTCCCTGTAGATCTCCTATCAGAGCAAGCAAAACAAGATGAAGTCTCCCCCTGCAGACAAAGGGAAGCAACAGATTACCAAATTCCAGTCACAACAAGGGAGCTGGGAATAAGCTTTTGCTGTCCTCCCCCACTTCCAAGCATGCCATGGCAGACACTCCTTAAAAGACACCCTCTGCTGCTGCCTCTCCACAACTGACACCCCAAGGTTATGAACAGCAGCACTGTGCTGGCAAACAGTATTTCCCACAAACACCTGTGGGGATGGGGGTAGAAGCCCTACAACAGTCAGGCAAAAAATTATGATTGGCAAATTTCCACAACTGGGTTCAATGCAAGGATGGAGAGCACCCCTTCTCAAATGGTTCTTCATCTTGAATAATAGACAAGGCACAATTCCTTCTCCTCCCCTCTCCATGCCCACAAGCAACAACAAATCACCATGAATAGCATAGTCAGAAGAAAAAGAAACAATAATAACAACAACAATTCAGGCTAAACAACAACAACAACTCAGGCTAAGCCTAAACTCAAGAGTTAGAAACCTGAAATATTTACTTCAGGGGTCCCCAAACTAAGGCCCGGGGGCCTTCTAAATGTGGCCTGCGGATGGTCTGGGAATCAGCGTGTTTTTACATGAGTAGAATGTGTCCTTTTATTTAAAATGCACCTCTGGGTTATTTATGGGGACTGCCTGGTGTTTTTACATGAGTAGAGGTTGTTGTATCAACAACCTCAGATATGCTGATGACACAACCTTGATGGCAGAAAGTGAGGAGGAATTAAAGAACCTTTTAATGAGGGTGAAAGAGGAGAGCGCAAAATATGGTCTGAAGCTCAACATCAAAAAAACTAAGATCATGGCCACTGGTCCCATCACCTCCTGGCAAATAGAAGGGGAAGAAATGGAGGCAGTGAGAGATTTTACTTTCTTGGGTTCCATGATCACTGCAGATGGTGACAGCAGTCACGAAATTAGAAGACGCCTGCTTCTTGGGAGGAAAGCAATGACAAACCTAGACAGCATCTTAAAAAGCATCACCTTGCCGACAAAGATCCGTATAATTAAAGCTATGGTTTTCCCAGTAGTAATGTATGGAAGTGAGAGCTGGACCATAAAGAAGACTGATCACCGAAGAATTGATGCTTTTGAATTATGGTGCTGGAGGAGACTCTTGAGAGTCCCATGGACTGCAAAAAGATCAAACTTATCCATCCTTAAAGAAATCAGCCCTGAGTGCTCACTGGAAGGACAGATCCTGAAGTTGAGGCTCCAGTACTTTGGCCACCTCATGAGAAGAGAAGACTCCCTAGAAAAGACCCTGATGTTGGGAAAGATGGAGGGCACAAGGAGAAGGGGACGACAGAGGATGAGATGGTTGGACAGTGTTCTCGAAGCGACTAGCATGAGTTTGGCCAAACTGTGGGAGGCAGTGAAGGATAGGCGTGCCTGGCATGCTCTGGTCCATGGGGTCACGAAGAGTCGGACACGACTGAACAACAAAGAATGTGTGCTTTTATTTAAAACGCATCTCTGGGTTATTTGTGGGGCATAGGAATTTTTTCCCCAAAATATAGTCCGGCCCCCCCACAAGATCTGAGGGACAGTGGACTGGCCCCCTGCTGAAAAAGTTTGCTGACCCCATGATTTACTCAGTGCCAAAACACTAAGAAGAGGCTGGGACCCACTGAGGAACTTTTCCTTTTGAGAGCAAGGAGACCCTCCCCCTTTTCAAGAAGGGTCAGGATAGCCAAGGTAGCCAAGACCAAGTCTGCACCCTTGAGCTGCAAATAAGCTTGCAATTTACCTGTCACCGCCTCTGCCCTGCACCTCAATCTCGCACGTTCACAAACACTCAAAGTAAAACTAATAGCCAATGCAGGGTGCAGGGTGCTTAAGGAAACCAACAAGCTGTAACATAGCATGCCCTCTATAAAGCATTAGGGAAATGAGATACAGTATGTATATCCTTATTACCTTTACTTTATGCTATGTAGTTGTGTTCCCCCCCCTCTATTTTTGGGAGGGGGGCAATAGAGAAAAAGAATAAGTGATTTGCAAAACATGGGGTTAGGGGTGGGGGAGAAACCAAGCCGGCTCATCTCCGCGCGCCCCGCCCCCCCCCTGGCTTATGAGTGACTGACATTTACTATTCTTTCCAGTGGCACCTTAGAGACCAACTGAGTTTGTTCTTGGTATGAGCTTTCGTGTGCTCCACTTCTTCAGATACACTGAAACAGAAGTCACCAGCTTAAATATAGTGAGGGAGTGGGGAGGGGTATTGCTCAGAAGGGTGGTGGGAATGGGTGATCAGCTGATAGGTATGGAAAACCTGTTGACTCTTAACGGCTGTAATTAGTCTTGCAGGGAAAGGCAAGGGGTGAGATGGCTAAAGATAGCTTTGTTATGTATAATGAGATAAGAATCCAATGTCTTTGTTCAGACCAGGTTTCTCCGTGGTTTTAAGTTTGGTGATTAGTTGCAATTCAGCACTTCTCTTTCCAGTCTATTTCTGAAATTCTTTGTATTAAGACAGCTACTTTGAGATCTTTTATAGAATGTCCTGGGAGATTGAAGTGTTCTCCTACTGGTTTCTCTGTCTTGTGATTCCTGATATCAGATTTATGTCCATTTATCCTTTGGCGTAGGGTTTGGCCTGTTTGTCCAATATAGAGAGCTGAAGGGCACTGTTGGCATTTGATGGCATACACAATGTTAGAAGATGAGCAATTAAATAGTCCTGAGATGGTATGTTTGATGTTGTTGGGCCAGTAATGGTGTTGTCCGGGTTTATGTGGCAGCAAAGTTGGCATCTGGGTTTATTGCAGGCTCTGGTACCAGTGTCCATGTTGAGTCCTGTTGTAGTATTATTGTGGGTGAGGAGCTGTTTGAGATTGGGTGGCTGTCTGTAGGCGATGTAGGGTCTTCCTCCCAGAGCTTGAGAAAGAGAACTGTCATTGTCTAGGAGAGGTTGTAGATCCCCAACCTACTGGGGAACATCCACCACCCTCCAAACACATTAATGAACAGAACATTGACCACCAACCACCACCGAAAAAATGTTACACTAAAAGGGACTCCATGGACCCCTCCTGATGGACGCAATACCACACTAGATCTGTACATCGATTGCTTCCGCCGCAGAATCCAAACGGATGTGACCAGAAAACACCATCGCTTACAACAAAATCTAAACCATGCTGAAAGGAGAGCCATAGATAATCTCAGGAACAACCCAGACATTATAATTAAAGAGGCGGACAAGGGTGGAGCTGTCGTCATCATGAACAAAACTGATTACATCCAGGAGGCTCACAGACAACTTTCCAATACCACCTTTTACATAAAATTGGACTCAGACCCCACAGAAGAATACAAAAAAGAACTGAACAAGATTGTTAAGGAGCTACCCCCACACATCCAAGAACAGATCCTCAGGAACACACCAGCAGAACCTCGACCAGGAACTTTCTATCTTCTACCCAAAATACACAAACCAGGAAATCCAGGACGCCCCATCATCTCAGGTATTGGCACCATTACAGTGGGGGTTTCCGGTTATATGGACTCTGTTCTGAAACCATATGCCATCAGTGCTCCCAGCTACGTACGTGACACCACAGATTTTCTGAGAAAAATACAATCTTTGAATAACCTTCCTAACAATACTATTCTAGTCACTATGGATGTGGAATCTCTGTATACCAACATCCCACACAACGATGGTTTACAAGCTATAAGGAACACCATTTCAGATAAAACCACAGCGGACTTTGCTACCAAACTCTGTCATTTTGTCCTTACCCACAACAACTTCAAATTTGGTGAGGATCTGTTCCTTCAGATCAGCGGCACAGCAATGGGCACCCGCATGGCCCCACAGTATGCCAACATCTTCATGGCAGATTTAGAACAACGTTTCCTAAACTCCTACCCACTCAAACCTCTCTTGTACCTGCGTTACATTGACGATATTTTTATTATCTGGACACATGGCCAACAGACCCTGGACACCTTCCACCAGACATTCAATGACTTTCACCCCACCATCAACCTAACAATGAACCAATCTATGCAAGAAATACACTTTTTGGACACTACTATAAAAATACAGGATGGACACATAGACACCACCTTATACCGTAAACCAACTGACCGACAAACATATCTACATGCTTCTAGCTACCATCCCAAACACACCAAACAATCCATAGTATATAGCCAGGCCCTACGTTACAGCCGCATCTGTTCCAACTCTACAGACAGAGACTCTCACCTAAGAGATCTACAGCAAACCTTTTTAGAACTAAAATATCCACCTGATGAAGTTAAACAACAGATCAACAGAGCCAGACTGATACCCAGAGAGAACTTGCTGCAAGACAGACCCAAAAAAGAAAATAACAGAACACCACTAGTAATCACATACAACTCCCAAATTAAAACAGTACAACGCATCATCAGAGATCTACAACCTCTCCTAGACAATGACAGTTCTCTTTCTCAAGCTCTGGGAGGAAGACCCTACATCGCCTACAGACAGCCACCCAATCTCAAACAGCTCCTCACCCACAATAATACTACAACAGGACTCAACATGGACACTGGTACCAGAGCCTGCAATAAACCCAGATGCCAACTTTGCTGCCACATAAACCCGGACAACACCATTACTGGTCCCAACAACATCAAACATACCATCTCAGGACTATTTAATTGCTCATCTTCCAACATTGTGTATGCAATCAAATGCCAACAGTGCCCTTCAGCTCTCTATATTGGACAAACAGGCCAAACCCTACGCCAAAGGATAAATGGACATAAATCTGATATCAGGAATCACAAGACAGAGAAACCAGTAGGAGAACACTTCAATCTCCCAGGACATTCTATAAAAGATCTCAAAGTAGCTGTCTTAATACAAAGGAATTTCAGAAATAGACTGGAAAGAGAAGTGGCTGAATTACAACTAATCACCAAACTTAAAACCACGGAGAAACCTGGTCTGAACAAAGACATTGGATTCTTATCTCATTATACATAACAAAGCTATCTTTAGCCATCTCACCCCTTGCCTTTCCCTGCAAGACTAATTACAGCCGTTAAGAGTCGTCAACAGGTTTTCCACACCTATCAGCTGATCACCCATTCCCACCACCCTTCTGAGCAATACCCCTCCCCACTCCCTCACTATATTTAAGGATCTGGTGACTTCTGTTTCAGTGTATCTGAAGAAGTGTGCATGCACACGAAAGCTCATACCAAGAACAAACTCAGTTGGTCTCTAAGGTGCTACTGGAAAGAATTTTTTTTTGTTTTGACTATGGCAGACCAACACGGCTACCCACCTGTAACTGACATTTACTAGCATTTCCCCTCCAAGATGCCAGCTTCTCGCCTCCCTGGGGGCAACACAAACACAACCCCCCCACAACACACCTGATCGCTCCCAAGATGGCGCCTGCGCAGCCGCGACCGTCCCGGGAGAAAACGGGGAGGGGGTCAGAAAAGAGAAAGAGGAGCAGCGCCTCAGTCAGCGCCCCCCCCCAAAAAATCACCACAGCTGACGAGACACACACGGATACACAAACACACACACACCACACACACCGGAAACAACCCAAAGCAGACGCTCCACGGCGCCCCACGCGCCCCTAGCGGGGAGGGGGGAAAGGGCCCCGGCCCCAGAAAACGCGGGACGGCGCTGCCCGCCCCCGACCTCCGGAAGGCGGAGCCGCCCTCGCGCCAAAGGAAGCAGCGAAGGAAGCAGCTTCTCCGCCCCGAAAGAAGCGTTTCTCTCATCAGGGAAGCGGGCGGCCGCCTCCCCCGCCCCGGATCCCGGCCGCCGCCGCCGCCGCCACACACGGCTAGAGCGAAGCGGCCGAGCGCCGTCGCCTCAGAAAAAACAAACAAATAAAACAACGCCCCCCAACTCCTCCTCTGAACCCCTCGATTTTCTCTTCCCTCCCCCCAACACAACATACACAATGTATTTCTTCTTTTCGCCTCGCCCGGAGAAGAGGCCGCCGAGCTGACGGAACCGTCGCCGCGCCGCGATCTCTCTCCCTCGGGAGGAGAAGGAACCGAAACCGCCAGGTTACCGAAAAAAAGACACCCCCCCCAATATATATGAATATATAAACGCACCATAGGAACCAACTCCAAGGGGAAGAAGTCTTTCGTCTCCTCGCCCCCAATAAAATAATGGAGGTGGCCAGTCCCCTCCCCCGCCAAGTTGATACGCGTCGCCAAACAGGGTGCAGCTTGTGATCCATTATGCGTAGAGGGGCTTACCTGCCCCCCTCCCATTATTTTATTGGAGCAGGTACCCCCAACACCCCGAAGCCACAACCAACCCGCCCTTTGCCCGGTTTGTAAGATGCCGGCCGCGCGCTCGCTCTCTCTGCCCCCCCCCACCCGGGGCAGCGGGAAGGCGAGGGAAAGGAAGGAAGGAAGGGCTCGGCGGCGCTGGGAGCTCGGAACTCACCTCGTCCCCTCCGGGGGATCCGGGACTGGGCACGGGGCTTGCACCTGGGGAAGGAGGAGAAAACACGCGACGTTACTTAGCTGCCCCCTAAGCGGGAGGGGGGGGGAAGGAGATGGAGGCCCGGCGACCGAAAGGACCACACGCGCCCATCGCTTTAGGGGAGCCGCCCGCCCCCCTTTCCCCCACCCCCCCTCTCCTCGGCCTCCCCGCCGCCCACCTGCGTAGTCCTCAAGGCCGTTCATCGCCTCCTGCTCCGGCGCGAGAAGCGGCAAGAGGAGGGGCGGCTAGGCCAGCTGACGTCCTCCGCTTCGGGCTGACCACCCCGTGCCCGAGGAAGCCGGGCTGCGGGCACCGCGGGGTCCCCCGGCCGAGGGGCAGCAGGGCGAGGAAGGGCTGTTCCAGCGGGAGCGGGAGCGGCGGCGGCTCCGTCTGTGCGCGGGCGGCGAGAAGGGAGCAGAAACGCGGGGCTGCTGCTTGCTGCTGGAGGCGGCGATGGTGGTCCCCCTTTGCCGCCACCCGGCTCTCCTCTCCTCCTCTCAGGGGTGACCGGCGCCGGCTGCGGGGCGGGCGCTCCGCCTCCTGCGCCGCCTCCCTCGCCTTTAGCCCCGCCTGCTCCTCCCGGGTGAAGGAAGAAGCTTCCGCGGAGGGAACGCTCTCGCGGCGCGTGCCCGACGGCTCGCGCAGCCCCCTCCCGCGGTGGCGATTAGTTGATGGTGGGAGGAGCGCGCGCGGATTGGGCTCTGCGCCCTCCCTGCGAGGGAGACTCCTGCCCCCGGACTTTCCGGGAAGAGGGCGCCGTCCCGGGCGGAGTGGAGCTTCTCCCTCCGGCGCAGCGCTTTCCTCCCCCCCCCCCCGCGGGGGTTTCACCGGAGCCGGCACGCATGGATCCTTTGGGCACTGATGTCTGCAAACGTGACTTGAAGGTCGGCGACATCCACCCCGCCGCGTGTGCGAATCCTTTGCAGCGCCTGGAGACGGGCAATCAGGTTATGGTGACTAGAGGAGAAACGATCGCTGGGAGGAGCGCAGAGTGAAGCAAAGCCATGGTGCATCTGTAGCAGAGAAATTGGATGTCCTCATCTGCCCCAGCCGCAATAAAACTTGTCTCTCCCGTATCGATCTCTACCCAAGGCAAGGCACACTCCTCCATTGTCTACCGAAACAGATGGATGCCAACCAGCCAAGAGACTTCTCTTTTCCAACGGCGGGTGGTGGAAAGTCTTAGATTCGGGAGGGGATACCGAGTTCACTTTTTGCCTTTCTTCTTCTCCTCCTCCATTGAAGCAGCGGACGAATGGTGCACCAGAAACGCTTCCTGCAGAGGAGGCGGTCTCCTCAGACGTAGGTTTGCAGCACGGGCCCTGCCATTCCGGTCTTCCTTATCTCTCCCCTCTCTTCCTCCCCCTCCTAGTTGTCAGAGGTGGTTGGTCACCTCCCCACTCTCTCCTCCCCTGCAGACTAGCAGAGAAAACAAATCTTTCTGGGAATATGGCCCTGGCACATGGCCATCTTCTTACATTGGAGGCACTAAATTTAGTTTGTTCCTATAGGTGCCTCCTTCTTCAGGCAAATTTTATATTGCCTTTTTAAAAAGTGTAGTTCACAATTGTTTAGAATTTATGTAAGGGGCAAAATGTATCCGTTCACTTATGCAGATATCCCCAGTTTAGAATATTTTAGCAAAGACTAGTGTAGGTGTGTACTTCTGATGGAGAATGTTTTTATACTGTATTTTTATATTGCTGGGGAACCTGCGGCCCTTCAGATGCTGTTAAGTTTCCCACTATCTCCGACCATTTGTCATGCTGATGGGCTGTTGGGAGTTTAGCAATGTAATAAGAATTTTAAGGTCATATTTTTTAAAAAATTAAATGTTCCTAATTGTATATATAAACCACGTGTCTGAAACCCCCCAGATTAGATCCTGAACAAATTGACCTCAAATATTTCTCTGCAAGGTCAAAGTGGGAAACCTTCCCATTGTCTCTTTCCTCACAAATCGTGTCTTAAGGGCACATTCAAGATATAAACAGGGTGTGAGCCTGTGACCTGGAGTCAGGAATTAAGTAATTATAATAACAAAATCACCTTGCCAACAAAGGTCCATATAGTTAAAGCTATGGTTTTCCCAGTAGTAATGTATGGAAGTGAGAGCTGGACCATAAAGAAGACTGATCGCCAAAGAATTGATGCTTTTGAATTATGGTGCTGGAGGAGACTCTTGAGAGTCCCATGGACTGCAAAAAGATCAAACTTATCCATCCTTAAAGAAATCAGCCCTGAGTGCTCACTGGAAGGACAGATCCTGAAGTTGAGGCTCCAGTACTTTGGCCACCTCATGAGAAGAGAAGACTCCCTAGAAAAGACCCTGATGTTGGGAAAGATGGAGGGCACAAGGAGAAGGGGACGACAGAGGATGAGATGGTTGGACAGTGTTCTCGAAGCGACTAGCATGAGTTTGGCCAAACTGCGGGAGGCAGTGAAAGATAGGCGTGCTCTGGTCCATGGGGTCACGAAGAGTCGGACATGACTGAACAACTGAACAACAACAATAACAAAAGTGGCCAAAACCCAGATAATGCAATCAGGTAACTTGCCAAAACAATGCACTCAAATATCTGTTGTAGACCGTCTTTTCTGTGGTGTAGGTATGATGTATCTGGGGTTTGGCGTTGGCCTACACCCCTTCTGTGATGTATGTATGTTGTTTCTGGGGGTGGTCTTGGGACAATTTAAAATGTCTATATAAGGGCTTGCAAGCATGGCTTTGGGTCCCTCCTCTTCCCTCCTGTGTGTGGGGGGAGCACCCTGTTGCAACAGCTTTTAATAAAGATCAGGCTTAACTAGCTGCCTTGCTTTTCACTAGAATTCTGGTCTGGTCTCTGTCATTTTACTAGCCGGTAAGGGCTTCCAATTGAGCTCTGCCGGAGGTCCGAGCTCCCTCCCGGAGAAGGACCCCCTTCAAATCTTACTACAGCAACATCTGGAGAACCACTAATTTTTCATCACTGATCTATACTTTGCCTTTTGATTATATGATCGTCAAGGTGGCTTACAACATATTGCAATAAAAAATAAGAGCGGGCATCTGGTTGTTCCCGTCTTGCATAGCTATTCCCTCTTTGTATGGTCTCTTTTCCAGGGTTGCTTACAAAAATTGTGAGATGCACATGTGCACACACACTTTCTTTCTAGGAGACTGCATTCCCCCATCCACTATTCCTCATGTGCAAAGCAGTGCAGCCTTTGCAAAGCTGGTGCCCTCTAGATGTTTTGAACTGCAACTCACAAAAGTGGATGGGAGTTGTACTGTAGATCAAAACAAGTGGAGGGCACCAGGTTGGTGAAGATTGTAGTGCTGAGGCAATCTGCATGTCCCTCGAGTGCCCACAAAGGGACCAGCTTCTCATTCCAGGCAAGCAACACATGGGAAGGGTAGCATTTTTAAAAAACGGCCAAGTTTTTAGGCACTGAGGCAATCATGGGAAGGGTAGCATTTTAAAAAACGGCCATTTTTAGGCACTGAGGCTAATCTTCCCACATTTTAAGATTTGCCTGTCCATTCATATACACATTCAGAATTGCTCCCTGAACTCACTTAAATGATGCCATAAATTCAGCACCCACCTACGTTTAAGCCTTGACATAGACATCCAACTGAAGGTTTTTGGTTTTGTTGCTTTAACTTCCCTAATTCAAGAGACAGAATAGTACCATATTTATACAAATTTAATGCACCATCAAATCTAATAATTTTCACAACGTAATTTGGTCCAAAAAAGGTGCACATTACATTTGAGGAAATACTGTGTGTTTATTCTTTTAAATTAAAGTTGGCTCCTCAAAACAGATTCTGCACTGCTAATGGGCGCTTGACGAAGAGGAAGAATCAGCTTTCCAGGCTATAACGGACAATTTGGGCTGGTAGGCAAGGAACAAAAAGGAGGTGCAGCAATTAACTGCATTTGAGCTGTAAATGTTGAGGCTCTTGAGTGCCTGAAATGGGAAGGTATGAAACACCAACTTTGGCTTACTGCCAATGGTAAAGTTGGCTCCTAAGAAGAAAAAATCACTACAACAGATTCTGCACTGCATGGAATTAGCTCACCCTGCACTTGACGAAGAGGATAGAATCAGCTCCCCAGGCTATACAGAAGGACAGCGTTTGGGCTGGCAGGCAAGGAAAAAGACAGGAGAAGTCAGCAATTCCAACTGCATGTTCCTCACTAGCAGCTGTAACTGCTGTTGAGGCTCTTGAGTTTTGCCTGAAATGGGAAGGAGAAACACCAACTGTGGCTTACTGCCACTTTTGGTCCGCCCACCCCCCAATTGGTTAAATTGGTATTTAGTTAAATTGGAAAATTTTAATGTTTGCCTACAGTGTAGTTTTGCTTGTATGCCTTATGGCACAATTGTTCCATTTGTTGCTTATGTGACTTTGTAATGTTTATATATTGCCTTTTCCTACTTATCTTTATTACTTTGTTCCCTGTTCTGGAATTGAAAATATTCAACGTAGAGCTGGCTGTGAATACTGTGAATAAAACAATACCATCATAGGTGTTGAAATAAAGTTTCACATGCTGAAAATAAGAAACAAAACTCCAAAACGCCAGAGAGATCCCATTTTATTTACAGAGCAACCTCAATGCTGATGATCAGGGCGTTGAAAATTTACCTTGCAACATAAAAAAAATCTCTCTTTTTTTTTAATTACCAAGACACAGTGTGTTAGCTGGGACAGAACGGACGTCCTGCATGGAGTTTAGACCGTTAGAAGCTCAGAGACCGGACAGATATGTGGACCATTCATTTGAGCAGCTTAACTACCATTTGCCAACCTAGTGTCCAACATATGTTTTGGGAATATAGCCAGTATTGTAGTCCAAAACATCTGCAGGGCACCAGCTTGGCAAAGGCTGGCTTATACTAAAGCCCCCCAATAACAGAACTGCCAAGACCACCAACCACCTACTGGCAGACAGTGGGGTCAACTGTTGTGTTTCCACCCCAGAAGAACTCTCACATAATCCCTACCCATTTCCAAGATCGCAGCCCAGAGTGAAGACAGGGAAAAGAGACACCCTCCCCTGCCTTTCACCCTACAAAAGCATCACCTGCACAGGATAGAAAGGGGAACTGAAGGCTAAGCCATGAAGAGAGAAATGCTTTCCTAAGAGGATCTGAATTGTGTGTTTGACAGTCAGAAGAAGAGGCAGGACCTCTTTACTGCGGAATGGTGGGGGGAGAAGGAAGACACCCACCCCCAACCATTTCTATGGCAAGTTTGGAGTTCCACCCTTTTTCCTGGAGCAGCTACTCAATGTGCAACATTTAGCAGCATTTTACACACACACACAAACCACCTGATTGCTCACTGAACATGACAGCATCAGGTTCAATTCTACCAAGGAGACAGGTGGAGAGAGAAGGGATTGCTTGCAGCAGGTACTTCCCCTCCTCCTGTCCAATAAAGCAGCACTGGGGGACTTCCCACCTCTCTCTCTCTGCCATCCTTTGGTCCCTGCCCAGCAGAGACTTGGCACAGATCCAGCAGCAAAACGGGCAACTCAGATCTCTTTCCTCCTCCTGCAATCCCCAGCAGGTGCTGGCTTCTGGGGCAGGGTGGGGTGTTGGAAGGGTTAACCCAACAGGCACAGCTAATGTTCACACGATGTAGGCGAAGCCCCTGCTGTACCATCAGGTTATGATGGGGGTTGCTGGGTGGCTTACTCCGCTCCCAAACAGCTGACGCACACAGTCTGGGCACCTGCTTTATAGAAAGCCCTCCTTCCGAAACTGCTCTTGCAGGATGTCTCTGTACTCGTCAAAGCCTCCCTCAATGCGCTGCACAGTGCCATTCCCACACACCCACAGCTCCTGGCACACCAACCGGATGAAACGCTCATCATGGGAAACGAGAATCAGACCACCCTGGAACAAGAAGGACGAAGAAACCTCAGACTTACAAGCATGCCATACCAGCCTCAGCTCCCCCAGCAATTCTCTTGCTAGCCTCAGGTGCTAACCTGGAGCTCCTGTTATCTCTGCAGATTTTGCAACATATTTTAAATCTTGCAAGCTCCTTTTTGGAGAGCCAGTTTTGGCTGAAATGTGGGATATAGTTGTAATAAAAAGAGACTCCCTGATCACCCATATTGCTGAGGAACCGGGCAGCAAAGCTGCTCAGCTTTGTTTATAGTGCAAATAAATGGTGTAGAACAGCCTTTGCCAACCAGATGTTTTGGACTACAACTCCCATCAGTCCCCAACAGCAAGGCTGCACAGGAAGTAAGTGTTTCTGCACAGAGACTAAAGAGCCACTTGGAGGAAGATTTACCCGGAAATTGTTGAGAGCTTTGGCCAGGGCTTCAATGGTCTCCATGTCAAGGTGGTTTGTCGGCTCATCCAGAATGTAGAAGTTGGGGCTGGAAGGAAAAGGAAAAAGCAATGATTGAGGTCATTATAAAAGAAAACAGGTGTGGTGTGGGGCATACTCATCTGAGCATAGTTACCAAGGCATGGTCATCTGAGCAAAAGCCACTCTGCTTTTTTGGCCTCCAGACAAGCTGGCAACAGGACGGACTGCTAACTCGCCAGAGACTCCATAGCACCCCAGTTGATGGCGGTACTCCTCCTCTGTCTTCCCTGTAACCCAAATACCGAAAGGTGTCAAATTCATGAAGCAGCTGCCACTTACCAGCATATTAGCTGAACAGAACCTCTCAATGCTAACGAGTACCCATTGCTGGGGAGCAGCTACAGAGGAAGGCCTCCTTATGGGTCTCCCAGAGGCATCTGGTTGGACACAGTGAAAAGCAGGTTGCTGGACTAGATGATCCTACTCAGCAGGCTTCTTATATTCTTAAGACCATCACAGCACCGCTGCTCTGCCAGGATCGGTGAGACCACAGTAGCCTAGTAACACACTGATCTTAGCACTGGATTAGAGGAGTGGCGTGGCATTCAAGGCACACAAATTCACAGAAAGAATCACACATTAACTGGAGTTAACAGCTAAGAAAAGAGGCCCCAGATTAATAGGATAGGGACAGCATGTTAGCTTGACAGTGTCTTTTGGTTACGGAGCGAAGTGGATTCTTGAGTGGTTGACCTCAGGAGGACAGTGGGAAAATTATTCTTGTTATTTGTTATTATTAATTCAATCTATTGCCTGCACTTGAACATCAGGGCCCAGGGCAGGTTCCAACAATTTCAATATTAAAAACAGTTTGAAACAAATTAGTCACATGAATAAGGTCCTGAAAAGATGGACTTTGGGTCTCAAAGGTCAGGGTAGAGGAATGTTTCTGCCCGACATATAAACTACATTTTATTTTTTCTATATTCTGTTGGAAGCTGCACAGAGTTGCTGGGGAAACTGAACTACCGAGAACTCTCCCTCCCCCCGGCTGATCTTAACACTAGCGAGGTTCTGCAAAGAAGGAGGATATATTTCAGTAATTTGGGGCTCAAGTCACATAGGGCTTTAAACACTAATGTGAGCACGTTGAATTGGGTTTGGAAACTATCTGGCAACAGAGGACACTTGGGGCTTCCTGATCTGGTGAGTTACACAATATGCACTTGAACTAATAAAGAGAGTAATACATTGTTAAGCTCCTAACTCAAGCTAGATATAGTATAAAGCACATATATATGTCTTTTTGAAATACTGGGGTGGGGAGGATGAACTGCTTGTACATCACCAAAAAAGCGTAAGTTTTCCTAGAGGCTGGATAGCTGAAGGCCAGGAAGGTATATTTCTTCTCTCCCAAATCTTGCTATATTGCACCCATCCTTATTTTTGTCATGTATCACCAACTAACTCCACAGGAATCCCTACAGCTTACCTGGAAATTTCTTTGCTAGTAGCTCTGTGGCACTGATGTTGAGATCCAGCTGATCCACATGGTGCTGGCTAAAATAGCCAATCTTAAGGTTCCTGCCAAGCCAGAGAGAGGAGAGAGATTGTGTTATTACAGGAAGCAATTATGCAGCAACAACCTCCCATTTCTGAAACCACCTAAGTGAAGGAATGGTTTTTCTTCCACTGTGGACAAAAATGTTGCTTGCTGCCTAACCCTGAGGAGAGTATAAAAGCACAAATGGACTGTTTCTCCTTCAGCTACCAAAGGAGATCCATTTTCCACAATTCCCCCCATACCCAAGGCGAATGATCTCCTACTGGATCCATTTGAATTAGTATGCTGAAATAGTTAGTGGAAAGTAGGTTTCGTATATTAATTCCCATATATCACTCCAGTTCCCAAATCTTTTGGATTTATTTCTCTTCCAATAAAGAGTCAATATAATGAATGAAAGGGAGGAATCATACAAGACATTAAAGAGAAAATGGGTTTAAGGTGGATGATTTTCTGCCAAGTACAGAAAACTCTTGGGCTCTGATAGCTCTTCAAATGTATTGAGTTCTTATCAAGAACTATCCACCACATTTCCAAAGGCTCCTCCCCCACCACAGGGACAAGAAACTTGCTTCTCCCGTTAATAAAAGCTTCAAAATCCCTATGTTCCACATTTCAAAATCTGTGGCATCTATGTTTTGCAGTTCACACCATCACTGAGGTTCTGCTGGACACAGCAACACAGAAGCACATACCCCAAATGCTTGGCAGGAATCTATGTTGTATCCACAACTCAGCTTTCTGTGGTTTGACACATTCACCCCACAACATTATCAAGCCCCCTTATTTTTGCTGAAGCTACCTGTGAGCATGCCTTATTCCTTCAACAGGTGCCAGGTCTCCCATCAGGATCTTCAACATCGTAGACTTGCCAGCTCCATTCTCTCCTACCTAGAGGAAACAATGAATGAATAAATGAATGGACATCCTTCAGAACTCTGGGAGGGTTTCACCTTACAATGCCTATTAGCGGAAGCCCTGTGCAAGTATGCAATGGGGCTTTCTCCCATTTCCTTTTCCTGTACACTCCCTGGACTTGGCTCAGAGGTGTCTGTGTGTGTCTGTGTGTGCATGCATGTGTAGCGAACTTCTAGAACAGTATGCCCGGGGGGGGGGAGGAGGAGAGAATAAAAGGGGATCATTCTGTCTGGCAAGCTGCAACCTTTGTGCAGATCGAACATTCATCATAACGCAAAATCAAATGTCACCCTCTGTTTTAATTTTAATTGTCATTTCTCTGCTCAAAACTTCAATAGAGATAATCAGAAGAGAAAACCCCTCTCCATACCACACAGATGCGGGACTCCAGGTCAGCTGAAACTGAGAGGGAGCGAAAGATGTAGTTGTTGGGCTCATAGTAAAAGTCCACTTCATCCAGTTGCAAGATGGGAGGAGAAAACTTCTCAAAGCCATCTGGGAACCTGCAGGAAAGAGGAGAAGGGAACTGAGCACAAAAGGAAGTAGCACAAAGGAGATTGGTGGGCAGCAGGGAAGATTTTACTGTACTCCTAGCGCTGTTCTGACCCTAATACTTGGCACTTACAGTGCTTTCTGTGTTCAAAGCATCTCTCATACATGATTAGAGGCACAGTCTAACAGCATGTAATACATCCAATTTGCTGAAGCCAAGTAGGTCAGGGCCTGGTCAGTGCCTAGATGGGAAATTGTCACTTTAAGTTACAAGGAATAAACCATTATAAAGAATCTTATTGCAATCCATACAATAACTCCCTAAGGCAGGCCAGTATTATTACCACCATGTAACAGATGCAGCGGGGAGTGGAGGCATGCTGAACAAGATTCAAATTGGAGACTTCTCAGTTTATAGCTCCATCTCTTTAGCCATCAGGCCACCCCAGTTTTTCAGGGCTGTTATGGCATTAGTGGTCAGGGACCATATCAGGAACACGAGCCACCACACTGCGACATCTGGGGAAAATGGAAGTGTCCCTGCCAATTCTATGATTATATATCTGCGAGACATCAGTGTAAGTAAGATGAATGCTCTGTAGACCCAGACATTGTGTCATTGGGTCCTTGGCAATTGAAGTCCAACGGGATGCTCAACTGCAGGAACTTCTAAGTGCAAAACAGGAAATGCCATGCAGAGAATCTGCACTCTCTAAAGAGCCTGCATCCAGGCCACATTTTAAAAAACCCTTTCACAGAACCCTCTGCAGAAGGTACCTGAGGTATGAATCAGTCTGAAGCCCCCGAGAAAATAAAGAACCAAAGTGACAAACTCAAACCAATCTGTGGACATGAGATCTTTTGGAGCAGGAAAAGAAGAGGAAGGAGAACATCTTCCCCATATGTTATGGTATTGCATCCCAACCAGGTTTCAACTTGATTCAAAGTCTGGAGGAGCCTTCCCAACCTGGTGCTCTCCAAATGTCAGCGGACTCCAGTTCCCATCAGCTCCAACCAGCATGGCCATTGGTTAGGAATGATGGGAGTTGTAGTCCAAAACATCTGCAGGTGGCACCAGGTTGGGGAAGGCAGGTCTCTTCACTTTCCATTTGCAGTATGCAACACAGTATGTTGTCCCATGCAAGTTCCTAAACCAGCTGATTTCCCACTGACTAAGAAGTTCTTGGGGTCACGAAGAGTTGGACACGACTGAACAACAACAACAAGAAGTTCTTGAACACACAAAGGTATCCAAGACCAACCAACTCTTGGCTTAGTGGTCATGAAGTGAGCAGTTTATTGAGACCAAGAAGGTCAAGAAAAGAGTGGTTCTGGCTCACGAGGCAGAGAGCTTCCAGCTCTCCTACACCCTCCTCTGCAAAAGTCAGCTGTCTCATTTATGTGAAAAGCCACTTACTTCATTATCACTTCAGAGTCTTTGTCCACAGGTTTCAATTTTGGCCTAAGAGACAAAAGAAGGTCAGACCCATTGCAACAAAAGAGGACACAGTAATTTAGAAGCAGGGAAGGCCTCACTCACACCAGAGCACCTCCCATGGAAAGAGCCACCCTCTACTCCGGACTCACCGGAATCAGTGAAAGCAGACTGCCCCCATCCTCTTCAAGTCAAAGTTCTCCTAACTACTTGAGCAAGAGCATCTAAGCCAGCCTTGCTCAACCTGGTGCTCTCCATATGTTGTTGAATGATCACTCCAGTCATCCCTGGCCATTGATTATGCTGGCTGGGGCTGATGGGGGCCCAATAACATCTGACAAGGCTGGCCTATGAGTTCAAAGACAGCAAAGCAAGGGGGACCACCTGTGGCCTTGACTCAGTTTGGAAAGCACTGTAGATTTCCAGAAGCAACCTGTTTTCTCTGTTAATAACAAGAGTTGGGAACCTTTGGCCCCCCTGATGTTGTTGAACTACAACTCCCACTAGCCCTAGCAAGCATGGTCAATGACCAGGGATGATGGCACATTTGGAGAGCAAAAGATTCACCTCACTTGGTTTATAATAAGGCAGGAATGCTGGCCTGGATTCATTAAGTTCAACACAGTAATTTATTTTTTGGGTGGTGGGGAATTCTTACACTTCCAATCTATATACAGGTTGCAAAGATTCCAAAAAGAAAATCTTGTCCAAGGAACTTTGATATCTTGGTGACTTTGTGGGCCCTGCACTTCCAGGCCTCTGTTACCACCCCCGTCAATTTATTTTGCTTATTTATATATATATATAAATATTTTATACCACCTTCTTGCCCTAGCAGCAATCTGCAGAGCCTACAATTACTCATTCACTTATTCATTAACACCATCTTTGTGCTACCCCATAACTTAAGAAAACAAAACTCCTTGCAACCCCAAAGTTAAAAGACAGTTGTCTATCTCCAGGTAGATCCGTGCAATGCAAATATGCGCCAACATGATTGTGCACCCCTGACAAATAATGCTCAATCCAGCTGTGGTGGATACTCACAGCTTCTCCAGAAGTTTGAGTTTGCTCTGCACTTGAGATGCCCGGTTTGCATTATAGCGAAATCTATCAATAAAGACCTTAAAGAGAGAGAGAAGGGAAGCTCAGAGTCTTTCAGGTAGGAGAAGCCCCCTGCAGAGTCTCAGTTATGAGAACATGGCTCATTTGTGAACCCTAGCCACATTTATTTCTACAGGTGCATCCTGGTGATTTTAATCAGGATGTACTTTCAAAAATGCATTGCCCTGGATGGCACCCTCTGCAATGCAATGAGGCCTAAGAATTAAGTCGAACTGCTTTCTTGCAGGTGCCGCTGAAGTAATACGGGGGCCCTCAGGTATAGTGGGGGTTGAACCTGAGGAGCAGAGCACATTCTGTGTACTCATAGGCATATCATTCAAAACCCACTCACATGTTTCTCATTCCAGTTTTCACAGAAGATTGTAAGCCTGTGGGCCGTACCTAGTGAAGTCTCAGAAACATTGGCAAGTCGGGGTGGAAATGGGTTCCAGTGGTCTTCCTCCATCTCACCCCAGTTCTCAACATCTCACCTCTGTGACCCCAGACCTTGCAAAAAAAGGTTTCAAATGCTTTGCAGGGGAAACTGATCTTTGAAGCAGAATCATACAAAATGTACACATGCGAAGGTAATCGGCGTGGGGTCATTGCACACAGGACGTTGTCTTTCTCGTCAACGATCTTCTATTTATTTTAGGCTATCACCCAATTAAAATGTGTGAGCTGATTCACCATATGAATTTTAACCAATTCACTGTGCATTGATTTACATGCTAAAAGCAGAGGGGGGACGACGACAACAACAACACATCCTGTGGTTTAAGTGATGTGCACATGTCTCACAGCAGGACATCAACTGAGGCATGGACTGCTAACACAGAACCCAGAGGTGCACGGGCACCCATAGGTGCTCACAGGGTTGCAACCAAACATACGCCTGAGATTTCAAGGGAGGCATTACAGCTGAGGAGTTAACTTGAAAAAAAGTGAACATACTTTCCCCCAAGCCTAACTGCTGTTAGGAAAGGGAGAATATGGATTTGGGGTGTGTAGTTGTGGTACACATATAGTTTCTCTGATCTGCCAATGTGCCCACAGATCCATAGAGGCCGCCAATCCCTGTTTTGAGGCATCCTGCCCTTTTTTTAAAGGCAGTGCTTGCCATCTGCAGCTTTTATAAATATTAAGCATTGTAACATTGCATCTAGAAAAAAAATTAAAATCTACTGATTTATAGTGAAGATTTGAATAATACAAAAGAACTGATTAAACCTGCTGTGCACTCCTAATTTGATTAGGTGCAGAGAACACTAACAGCCCTCACCTAAACTCACTAACCCAGATGAGTGCAGTATTGCATACTGAATGATGAAATCCACGTGCAAAGAAAAAGGGTAGAGAATTGTGCTGGGCACATTATATGGCCTCTTGAGTATCTCATGCTTCTTTCTTTTATAAAAGCAAGTTTCTAATTTGTAGGGCTGCAGAGGTGCACTTGAAAGTCTGTATGCAACGGCTGCTGAAATCTCAGAAGCCCTAGGCATGTGGCCAAATTCGGTGGGTAGGGGTGGGTGGGGCTTCCTTCACTCCTCCAGCTTACTTATCCCCGTGGCCAGGAATTCCAGAATAAATTATGCAAAATAATTTGGAAACCACAGTACAAATAATGTGAAAAGGAATTTTGCACAATGCCAACATAGGTCAAAGAATTTCACTTTTACTGGAGACAGAAACTGTGGTGGTCTATCAGCCTCAGCCAGAGAATGAGCAGTGGTCAGGGAGGATGGGGCTGGGAGTCTAGCAATGTCTAGACGGCTTTAGGATCTCCACCCTAAGCTCAGGAGATGGCTCCACATGAATCTACAAGACCTCCCTTTGACAGGCTCTTAATATTGACCCACACAGCGAGGCTATATCCCTAAACCCTGCTCTGCTCCCCGAACCATACCTGGATGTGCTCTCGATACTGTTGCTGAGCCTCATACTCGCGCTGCTGGTTCTTCAACCGCTCTTCTTTGATCTTGACAAAGTTCTCAAAATCACCACGATAGCTGTCGAGCCGCTGCGAGTGGAGGTGGATGACGTCAGTGGCCACGGCGTTCAGGAAGTTCCGGTCGTGGGACACGACCAGGATGGTTGACTGCCATGTCTGGAAGAGCCAGCAACCAAGAGGCAACCTCAGCAGTGTGAAAATTTCAGACAGATCAAGGAGGACCTAACCTAGTTCTCATCACAGCCTCTTCCCACCTTTCACCAAAATGCTAAGGGAAACAAACCAAAGCAAACCAGAAGCACAATCTGGAAAAATATTCTTTTAGCGTCCAACAGACCTGCAAATAGTTCTCCAGCCAGATGATAGCCTTCACATCCAACATGTTGGTCGGCTCTGGAAGTGAACAAAAATGAAGTTCTTTGGCCAGGGACTTAGCAGTTAATAAATTATTTCAATTAAAAAGCACACATTCTCCAAACAGGAGGGAAGTTCTTCGACAAAGTGATGATGTAACTCTGTGGTACAGCATATGCTGTGCAATTAAGCATCTTGGGTTCAGTCGCCCATGAAAGCAACTTAAGTACCCCAAGAACTGGGGGGGGGGGGGAGAATATCTGGGATATCTGCTAACCAACAGTAGCGATGGTAGGAAATTAGCTGGGCCACTGAACTGAAGGTGCCATCAATTAAATTTCCCTTGAGAGGACTTGGTAGAGAGGTTTCACTTGTATTTCAGGTCTGATTACCAGACAACTGTGCTAGACCTGTAATTCAAAGGGTCACACATCTCTGTTAGGACTGGCAAGTGTCCACATACAATGCAAAAGCTCTGAACTTGAACAACAAAAAAAACAAAAACAAAAAAAAAAACACCAAACACATTTCTAGGACCAAAAGAGGGTCTTTTATCAACCGGTTAGATCACAGAGGGCCTAAGCAGATCTGCTGGGGATAGATGGACATGCTTTGCTGGAAAAGAGTTGGACTAAATAGTAATTTGGTCTTCTCCTGTTTTATGGCTCAATAGAGACCACCACTAATAATAATAATAATAATAATAATAATAATAATAATAATAATAATAATTTATATTTATACCCCGCCCATCTGGCTGGGTCTCCCCGGCCATTCTGGGCGGCCTCCAACAAACATTAAAATAATCTTATAATCTTCTGAACAGGCTATGCTCCACTTTGGGGCCTAGATCTAGGAGTTTATATCACATTCCATGAATTCTTCAGAATGTGCAGCAACTATGAGCTCACCCTCCCTATAGCACAGACATGTATGATGGTACAGTACAAGGTCTACATGGCTATGCCCCACAATCTATTAATATATTTCACTGAACTGCCAATCTCACCCAAGCAGTTAAAACCAATGTGCATTAATAAACTTTCGGTGCATATTAAAATGGAGGGACACTTTTAATATATGTTTAGAACATAGAACCAAACAGAAACATGGTGCCAGTTGATCTGGATTGGACCAATTGTGTCATGGTCCTCTTGCTCTGGACTGGATTAATTCAGAGCAAGAGGACCAGGACTCAATTTAGATCTTCCTTCAATCTTGCTCTTACTTCTAGCCTTCAAATTATGGTTAGAAAGCCAACTTTGGCAAGATCAACTTGGAAATGAACAACAGAACCCCAACAGTTGAGGGTATAAAGGTAAAAGATGCCTGACAGTTAAGTCCAGTTGCAGACGACTCTGGGGTTGCAGCGCTCATCTCGCTTTACAGGCTGAGGGAGCCGGCGTTTGTCCACAGACAGATTTTTCCGGGTCATGGGGCCAGCATGACTAAGCCACTTCTGGCACAACGGAACACCGAAACCAGAGCAGTGCACGGAAACACCGTTTATTGAGGGTAGGAGCATGTAAATCCCATGGAATGTTGCATTTCACATTTGGAGAACACTGTGTAGTATGCACTTTCTTCTCCCCCATTTGCCTCCAGACAAAACTTACCATCAAGCAGGAGGAGGTCAGGCCTAAGAACATCAGAACCAACAGGACAAGGAGAAAGGGATGGAGAAAGGAAGAAAGAGAGGCAATCAATATTAAGGCTCAGTTTGAAGGGTACTATGAAGTTGTTTTGAAAGCATTTTCTCTTACAACCTGGGATGGCCTAAGCCAGCAATGACTATCCCATCCAACTTCAGCAGTTTTTGCTTAGATATCTTAGATTTGCTGGGTTGACAATTCCCACTCAGCCCAGGCTTTTGTACCATTCGAGAATATAGCAAATCAACAAGACATACCTGGCGAAAAGGGCACGAGCTAAAGCCAGCCTCATTCTCCAACCACCTGAAAACTCTCTGGAAAGAAGGAACACACATCAGATTCCCTGTGCCAGGTGGGCACCCATCAGCCTACAGATACAGCAGGCAGCCTTACAGTTCTCAACAATACAAGGTGGAAACCAGAGGCACCCTAGTTCAATCTATTGTCTCTCCACCCGCATCCCCTGCCCAAACTGTAATGTGAAGCAAGCGGCTACCAAGCTTTCTATCACCTGGTATGTGCACCTCGCCCACAAAAACCACCTGATCTGCTAAGGTAGAAAGGAGGAAAAGCTAGGACTCCCAACAGCTCAGATCACAGCAGGAAAAAGTCAAGCTCTGGTAGAGATCACTTACTTGGTTGTCTGTTGCTGCATCTTTGCACTGAATCCCAGCCCAGCCAGAATGACAGATGCTCTGAAAAGTGGCGTGGGGGTGGGTGGGAGGGAGAAGATAAATAATTGAATGAAGTCAGTAAGTTGGGGGACAGAGTATTTCCCATGAAGAGAAACTGTTATGCAGTTCCAATTGGCTGAAAAATCTATATGTCGCTCCGAATGCACTCAGACTTTTAACAAGAAATTTAAAGGCACAACAACGAGATGCAGTGCTGGAGTTTACTCCAATGTAAACAGACAGAGAAAGGAAGGAAGATCAGGAGCAAGCTTCATACCAAAAGATTACCTTTGCCAGCTAAAGCTAAATGTGAGGATCAGTTGTGCAATTCTCCCACCCAAGCAGTTTTAACAGACATCTGCCTCAGAGCTGACAGTCCAATTGGCAGAATTTATTTATTTCCTGACATTTAAACCCAACCTTCCTTCTGCAGTGGAACCCCAAGATTGTGCACCTGTGGTACCCACATAGGCACACCCTGGGAATTGTTGCAACTCCCCATTACCTTTAAAGTAAATGTAATTTCTTTAATGATTATACAGTAATCAGTACTGCAGAGACACAATCCCTGGCCCTCTGAGCAAGACTCCAACATGCAGTTGGAGAACAGAAATTGGAGAGGTGTTCCAGCTTGCCCTTGAATCTGACCCCTGCAACCTTTCAGTAACATACTAACATCCTGTTACAGGTGTGTTGGTCTGCCATAGTCAAAACAAAATAAAGAATAAAAAAATTCCTTCCAGTAGCACCTTAGAGACCAACTAAGTTTGTTCTTGGTATGAGCTTTCGTGTGCATCTGAAGAAGTGTGCATGCACACGAAAGCTCATACCAAGAACAAACTTAGTTGGTCTCTAAGGTGCTACTGGAAGGAATTTTTTTATTTTTTATTTTGTTATACTAACATCCTGCTTCAATTACATCCAAGGTGTAAATGCATGTCTTGAGGGTGGGTGGAGGCACAGCTTGGAGAGTGGCTGGCATGCAACCTCTTCAGCCACCATCTCACCCCTCAGGCAAGAAGTGTGCCTCAGTGGGTGGCTGCCCAGGCATGGCTAGAGGAGTGGCTGCCACTCAGCCTTCTCCTCCTCCCAATCTTGCTTGGCCAAGTGGTTGGGCTTTGTGAGCAGCTAACACATCCCTGTGATACAAGTTATGCCACTGCTGCTTCCCTGTGGCATGCCTGGCTGGGAAGTGCTTGGCTCTTTGTAAACAGGCGAAGACTTGAGCTGTTCGAATCTGGCAGAGCTGGAGACCAGCATGGGAAACCAAGGGCAGATCATTGTCAATTTATGGGCAGATCAGCAAGGTCAGAGGCCAAATTCATGGTGTGTTCTCTTCAGCCCTGAGGTTGCTGACAGGTACCCCATCAAGCAACCTTCTGACACAAGCTCTGTCAAAAAGACTCCACCTCCTAACTGGATTTGAAAGCCAGGGTTTAGAACATCATACATCCCAAATCCTGGCAGCCATTCAGAAAATTTCTCTCTTAGACAACTAGGCAAATGGCTGAAGATATGCATTTGCCACAACTAAAATGAGTGGCATCTTACCTTGCTGGGGCCTTGTCCGCCTCAATCTCTTCTAGCCTGGCATAGATTTCTGACAGTCGAGCACCTTCAGTGCCTTCTCCCCTGAGGCAGGACATAAGAACAGCGTGTCAGTTTTGTGGGTGGTAAGAGAAGGTCAGCTCTATACCAGAGGGTGCTTATGTCTGAGCTAAGAAATTTGGGAAGGTAGCATCAAGACTAGGAATACCTTCCAGAATTGACTCGGGCTGTCAGCTCCTTCTCCTCCTTCAGCAGACTCTCGCGGGTGGTATCGCACTCTAGCACGCTCTGCAGGGCTGGCGTATCATCCCCTGCCACTTCCTGCTCCACATGGAGGATGCTGATGTGTGAGGGGATGCGCAAGTTACTGCTGGCAATCATCTTCAACAACGTCGTTTTGCCCAACCCATTCCGGCCCACCAGGCCATACCGCCGGCCATATGCCAGGTTCAAGTCTGCACCAGTGAGGAGGACACTGAAAGGAGAGAACACACAAACCCTTATAACAGTCAGAGTTACCGGCCCATCGGAGTCTCTGCAGAAAGCAGGTTGCTGTCCTCCCAAACTACAGAAAGGATGGGAAGCAGATGAGGCAGAATGTCTCAAACATACTATTTTATAAATGTGTACCTCACCCTTCAGTGTAAAACATTCCTGCAATAGCTAAAAGCCATAACATGCAAATAACACAACAGCAACAGAAGAGATAAAAGCAAGGAAAAACAGGAGCAGTAAAAGGCCTTGGAAAATAAAATGCTCTATGCCTAGCACAAAAGACACATCATAAAAGGTGCTAGATCAGGCTCCCTGGGGAAAGCATTTCATAATTGGGGAGCCACAACCACAAAGACCCTGTCCTCAGTTGCTGCCCGTCATTTTAGACAGTGAGGGCACCCAGAGGAGAGCCTTCAAAGACTGCCCAAGTATACAGGCAGGCTGACACCAGAATAGAAAATCCCCAGATCTCAAGCCAGGTAGAGTTCTAAAAGGATAAACACCAGCACTTTGAATTGCAACAAGAAAAAGGCTATTTCAGCATCAATAGGATGTTCAATGCTCAGTTCCAGTCAGTGATCATGTTTTTTAAACTATAACTGCTTACAGGCAGCCCCATGGACAAGCATGGCAACAACCTGAGCACTACCTGCCAGTTCAGATGTTCCCATCCACAGCTGACAGGCATGCCTACCCCACAAACTCTGGGTGCCCATCAGCCTGCAAGCACTCACCGCTCCCCGAAGGACACGTCGAAGTTCTCAATGCGTACATCGTAGGATTTGTTCTTGCCTGATGTCTCGAGACGAGTTTCCTTCTTGCTGGCTGCTTGGCTGGCAGATGCTTCTTCAAGTACCCTGACACCATGCAAGAAACAAAAGGGACCATTAAAGCAGGGGAAGGCAAACATTTCTTCCCATTATTTGGAATGCCTCAGCTTCCCCAACACACTCCTCCCATGAAAACTTGATTCTTCTATGTAGGCTAGAACCCATCTCCCTGGCACAGTAGTTTTCTGTGTGGATAGGGAGAAGAATAGTTTCATTTGGTGGCCCTGAGACATGGTATTTTGAGAGAGGGAGAACTCCTAAGGACCCTGAGGATGTAATTTTGTATTGAAAAGCAGCCAGCCAACTCCATCTTCCCCAGTCTCACCTCCTGGCACATCCATTAGGTCAGTATTTCCTCCACCCTGTGCATCAGCATTCTAGGCCAGGGGAAGAGAACCTCTGGCTCACCAGGTGTCCCTGTTTGGCCCACAAGGCCATTTTGACCAAACCATGCTTAAAGTAATAGCTGGGCCAAAAAGGGATTCACAGATTGGTGGCAGTTGCAAAGCCCTTTGTGAGGTGCTTGGGAGCACCAATGATCAGCTGATTGTCATGGCTCCAACACACAGCGCTCTCTGCAAGCACCTTTGATCAGCTGAGTCTACACAAAAAATACAAGGCAAGATAACCAGCACTGGCAGCACAATTTTTGCACATGTCTATGACATTCAGCTCCAGGAATTTTGAAGTTTTTGCCACCAGCCTCCTAGGAAACTCCCATGGGGTCTGTGAAGCAGGAACCATGCCCTCCCTGCTCAAGGTTGTTAAGACTTTTCACTCACAATGGGCTTCCATACTTCATAGAATCTCGGTCCTGCTTCTTAGTCTGCTTTGCTTTGAGGCGAGCCTCTGCTTTCTCCAGCTTCTTGGCATTCACTATCTGCAGTGCAAGAGAGGGAGAAGGAAGCATCAGAGGAAATGCCTGGTTGGGTCATTGGGATTAGGTTGCCCCCCCCCCCAAGCACAGTTATGCTACCTCCCCTTCCACCCAACTGCAGCACACTGAAGAATGGAATATATGGACTGAAATGGAGCAGAGGGAGACAGAGGAAGCCAGGATGCAATATACCAGTGGTAACCAAGGTGGTGTCCTCCAAACGTTGGATTTCAATTCTCATCAGCCCAGGAAGCATGGCTAATGGTCAGGGATGATGGGAGCTGCAGTCCAGCAACACTTGGAGGGACCATGTGGGCCACCCCTAATCTAGAGAGCAAAGGGGTCCTTGCCACCCTAACAATATAGCCTTAGCTGACTCAGCAGCTTGGAGTCAACTGACCCTCCAGCTCTGGTTCGCTTACCGAGTTCTGATCTCTCTTTAACATCAGCCCTGGCAGCACATCCAAGCCGGAATCTGAAATCAAGCAAGAGAGCAGTGAAAATGTTGCTTACAAGAGCTTCAGCACCAATATAGTCCCTTCCTCCACTGTACCCTGTTTAATAAAGCACCGTAGTTGGCATTGTTGTTGCATTGTTGGCACCTGTCTGTCGAGAAACAATGGAGTAAGCCTTTGGCAGTAAAGTCAAACTGCTGCATTAGCAGAGCCAAAGTGACCTCTACGGGGTGGAAGTCTGGGCAGCGAGTATGGAGATCCTGGGCTTCCCAGCCTCACTGATGTGGTCCAAAGGAAAACAGAGCAATACGTTTAAAACCAGTTTAGCTGCAGGAGCCAAATTTTACTGCAGCAAAGAGCTATAATAAGCTTAGGCGGCTTTCAAAAAACAAAACAAAATTAAACAGAGGACCGATCAACATCTACTATCCATGGCAGTTAAATAGAACCTCCTGATCTAAAGACAGTATACCTGTTGCATGTGGACGGGGGAGGGGGGGAAGGCAAACTATTGCCTTCATGCACCACTATCTAGCCGACCACTGTATGGATCCCTGGTCTGATCCAGTAGGGGAGCCCAGATGCAACAGGCCCTTTTGCCAGCGCTACTCACCATAATTATCTGTGATCTTCGAAAGCTGAATGGGGGCATCCAGGAGCACCTGCCTGCTACCCTGGGAGTTTTCGCTGTCCCTGCCAGACACAAGGTAATTAGCTAAGAGACCCTAAAAAAAGTTTCTCAGTCATTATTAATACTTCTCACAAACAGCCTCAAACGATGAAAACAAGTCACACAGTCCAATATTCTGCCCTCAAACCCTGGGAAAGCAATAGAAAAGGAAATACGCCGAACACCAGGAGCTGCCAGAGCCCTGCAATCCCTGCACAATCTAGATCCCCACAGGCTGCATTATTGCCATTTGTTTGGTCCCCTCTGCCTGCTCTTCACCCACTTAGTATCTGTCAAAGGGAGCATACATATGGAGAGTGTTGTACATCCGCTGGCAGATAGCACGGATGTCCTCATCATCCTTCGAGTCTCTGGCCACATCTTGCAAGAGCTCCCCGACTGCTTCAAACAGATCATCCACTGACTCAAAGTCTGAGCTGCCGCTGTGCAGGACCCCTGTGAAAGGAATGTGAGGCAGCGTTAATGCATGGCCGAGTCCCTTGCCGTTCCTTTGGGCTTAGTCAGCTACCAGTAAGAATAGGGCCAACATTCCAACCTGGTGCATAGTTTATACTTATTTTTAGTTTGCACCCAGCTCTGATATTTTATGTGAGTGGTTAATAAATCTTTTAAATAAATAATTAAACATTTACTTCACCTCTTGCACGACCAAAGAACCTTTAGTTGGATGACTTTCCCACACTATGGTGTCAGACAACAAAATTGTTGCTTGGGATACAAGGGGAGTTTCATGATCACTCATCTCAGAGAATCACAGAATTCTCAGGAATCTTTTGCCGAATGTGGGGCTCAAACCCACGATCCTGAGAGTATGAGTCTCATGCTCTACGGACTGAGTTTTCCAGTGATAGGAAGAGAAAATTCCCAACCAACCGGGACATGAGTAAAATACTTCCCTCCACCTTTTCAGTGAAAATGCCTGAGGAAGGAGGTCTGTCTTTAAGCTTCTCCCATCCTATCCTGCCTAGCCAGTGTTGCTGAGCTTCTCATATATTATTTGGGGGAGAACAATTTTAGTTGAACATCATGGCCACAGAACTTACTCTTTATGACTTGAAAGGGGTAGAGAAAGAAGATAACTGGGCATCGCAGAGTAAAGTTTGCTTCCCTTAAATTTGTCTAGGTGGATATACACTTATGCTGAATGGAAATCCTGAACCATTGACCTAAGACTCAAGTCTGTTAGTAAGCAGTAATTCAATTTATTAAGGCGATGGGTTTGAGCCCCAATTTGGGCAAAAGATTCCTGATTTGCATAGGGTTGGACTACATGATCCTCGTGGTCCCTTCCAACTCTACAATTCTATCATTCTATGATCCTTCCTGTGACACTGCTTGGGAAATGAAACCAATGAAAAGTTACTTAATCCAGAGAGAAACAAGTGTGATCTTGACTTGTAATGGGGGTGGGGTCAACCATGCGATTTATTCTTCCCTCATACAGTGTTGCCCACACACCACACCTCAGTTTGTGAAGCTGCCTCTGGGCCTTGGCTGATCCATACCCTATGATGGTTTCCCAGAAAAATACCTTTCTAGACCTTGAAAGGAAGGGAGAAAGGAAGTAGGAGGACAAAGAACAGGCAAAATGTTTCATCATTCTGGAACTCTGAGTCCTGATCAGGGAAAGAATGGATTCAAGGCTTCAGAGATGAGGTGATGTATCAAAGCTGCAACACTAGGCATACTTATGATCGCCAAAGAAGAAGAAGAAGACTTATCTGGATGTAAATCCAGTTGAAATCTAGTGGGCTTATTTCCACATAAGCATGTTTAGGATCAGGGCTGAAACTGAAGTAAATAAGAGTAAAGTTTGCTTCCCTTAAACATGTCTAGTTGGACAGAAATCCTGAACCACTGACCTAAGACTAAAGCCTGTTAGTAAACAGCCCATGATCTATTTGCTGGTCTGCCAACTTTTGCCTCTGGCCTGTCCCACCACTCGTATGTGGCCCTTGCGTGCCCGCCTTGGGCTGAAAATGGTGAAGCTGGCAGGTGAAGACTTTTTTGTTCAAACAGGCTTTTAGGAACTGACTGCTTTCAATGAAAGGGCTGGTGCTGTACTGTTTTTAATTATGATTGTTTGCATAGTTCCAATAGATTTTTCCAAGTATATACATATACTTGTATATATATATATATTACTTCTAACAGTATTGATTTTTAAAATGATTTCCCCCACCCTATGGTTCTCGTTTAGCGGTTCTCATTTTTATATGCAAGCTGTCATGAGTCCCAAGGAAAAATAAATATGTAATAATAATTTCTTGCCTGTCATTTAACAAGCCTGCCGTTACCTTTGGAGACCCCTCAACCCACCCCACCCACGTATTAACATATATATATTTGTCACTTGACTGGGTTCCAAACAAGGTAGGTGGCGGCGTTACTGAATTGTTAAACTGGGTGACTGACAGCCCCTCAGCCTGAAGCACAAGTGTCTCTTTAAGCTCAAAGTTAGGGGAGAAGGCACTTGATTCCTTGAAGTGCCCACTGAACCAAACAGGAGTTACTTCTGATTAGGCAATGTACAGGAGGACTAAGCCGCAAAGGTTATTGGGATGCAGAAATAAGTTTATTATTATTAATTATTATTATTATTATTATTATTGAAAGAGAGATTTGCAAGGGGGTGGGCACGCTTTAAAAAGCCTTGTGGCGGTTTGAGCATTCGTGTGACTACTGTATGTGTGTGTGTATATGTATGTATGCATATGTGTATGCATATGTGCACAGACACACATATGTATAGATACTGATATGCATGTATGTATGAGAATGAAATATATGATATCTGGGTGTCATTACCTGGGACTTTCGTTCCAGATAACACACACACACACAAACCCCATGGGTGTAGCCAAGGGGGGATGGCAGAGGGGTGCACTTGCCCCCCATCAAGTAAAACAATAGAAATAACTAATTGACCAATCACACCGGTTCTGCCTAAAGATGTAAAATTTCCGAAAATTTTGAAGTTCAGAAAAAAACGAAAATTTTTGGAAAAATTGAAAAAAATGCTACATTAGCACTTCTTTTTTCTTATCCAAAGTCATTCTGTTACTTTAGAAACATAAAATATAACTATGGACAATTTTAATGGGCATAAAATTATCACAACTAGCATATTAAAAATATAGTGTATCCAAACAATTATTACAAACAGAATTTACTTTTAAAATAATATTTATTTGTATTTGTAACAAATGGAGCAACAATCTCCTGAACTGTTTACTAGTTTATGTGGAACAAAAAAACTCCACAAAACAATTTTTAAAAATCCAGAAGTAACAATTATTCATATTTCCTCTCCACAGTATTTAAAAAAAATTCTCATAAAAAGAACTGAAGAAGGAAGTGGGAACTAAGTTTCAATGAATGGGCATGAAGTTTAATCAAGAACCATTTTCTGAGCTGTAATTAAGTATATACTTTCAGGCCCTTTTTGTTGCACTATACAGTGGTACCCCGTGTTACGTACGTGATCCGTTTCGGGTCGCGCCACGTAACCCGGGCGTACTTAACACGAAGAAAAAACCTGGAAGTTCACGGGTTTTTGCGCTTCTGCACAGAACGATTTTGCGCACCCGCGCGTGCTTCACGGAGGACTTCCAGGTCACGAAGGTGTGTAACCCGAACGTACGCAACACGAGGTATGACCGTATTTTCTTCCAGTGCTTTGAGGTCTAGTGAATAGGAACAGAACCAATGCATACCACACGCACGCAAAAACAAAACTGAAACCTTTTTCTTTTCTGGTGACAACAGCACCTCCTAAAGGAAGAAATGTATCTTGTTCTTGCATTGGAGAGTTCAGTTTGTAACCTAGGACTTGCTTGTCCTCACAGAAATTAGAATAATCTGATACCATACATATTTTTTAGAAATGATTTATAAAATATTTGAACCCCTTATCTTAAAATATTTTATTCATCATGTTAAAATAAAACATTCCATAATCTATTTTTTATTTTTTCAATTTTTCGGAAAAAAACAAAAAAGGCTTCAGGGAAAAAACCGTTTTTTCCCTGGGCCTTCACATCTCTAGTTCTGCCCCCCCCCACGACCTCCTGCCCCCTCCCTGCCAAAAGTCCTGGCTACGCCCATGACGCACACACACCCATATGGGCCTCGCATCCTACACAGCCGGCATGAGGAGAGGGCCCAAGGACCCGCATCGCTCCCTCGGGCCGCCCGCTGCCCTCCCACCTGCCACCTCAGCCTTGTGGAGGGAAGCCGCGGACAGCCACGCTGAGGGAGCCCGGCTGGTCTCAGCTGTGCTGAGGAGAAAGACGACGCCGCGCCCCCCCCTCCCGCAACCCAGGCCCACCCGCTTCGCCTTCGCCTCAGCCTCACCGGTCACGTAATCGAACATCTCCCCGTCGAGTTCCGGGAACTCCCGCCGCAGGATCTCGGCGCAGGAGGCCGCCATCGCCGCCCGGCCTCTGGACTTTCCTCGGAGCCCGGATGCAGCCCTCGGACGCCGACGCCGCGGTGATCGATGGGAAATGTAGTCCGTTCGTGGGAGGAAGCCGCTCAGCCAGGCGCAAAGGACGCTGGGAAAGAGAAGCGGGGGGGGGGAGGGGTTCCCGGGTCGAGCAGAGAAAAGGATGGCGGCCTTCCTCTCCCAATTTCTCATCCAACTGCAAATGGAACCAATGGCCGCCCTTTCCAAATCTGCAATATCGTGGGACCAAAGGGTGGAAGAGAGTAAGAGTGGTTCTACATTGGAACGAGAGTCTCTCAGGAGGTGGCAAGACTCTCCTTCCTTGGAGGTTTTTAAAAAGCAAAGTTTGAACGGCCGCTTGCCGTGTATGACCTGGTTGAGATTCCTCCATCGCAGGGGGTTGGACTAGACCCATCGAGACGCCTTTCCAACTCTACAACGATTCTATGATTCTGTTTTCTCCTTTCTGAATGGGAAGCTCTTCTACACTGATGGCAAACCTTGGGGGGGCGGGCAGGGTGTAAAGAGGGAAGTGTGGGATTTTAATTCAGAAGAGTCAGCTTTTGGAAGATTAGGAAATATTGCTCTAAAGCTACCCGTTCGAAAGGTGGCGTTTCATGTGTTAAGTGCTCATGCAAATAGCACTGCATGTGAAGTAAGGCAAACAACACAAATAGCAACCCACCCTGGTCCACTGAATAATACTCCCAGTATGTACTGTGTTAATATGAATATGTTTTGGCATATTCCATTTAGGCCACCAGATGGCAGTAGCAGCCTGAATTTGATAACGTATGTTGTAACAAAATAATAATAATAAAAATCCTTCCAATAGCACCTTAGAGACCAACTAAGTTTGTTCTTGGTATGAACTTTCGTGTGCATGCACACTTCTTCAGATATCAGTTGTTCAGTTGTAGTAGTAGTAGTAGTAGTAGTACAGTAGTTTACCGCAGTGTTTTTCAACCACTGTTCCGCGGCACACTAGTGTGCCGTGAGATGTTGCCTGGTGTGCCGTGGGAAAAATTGAAAAATTACTTTATATATAGTCAATATAGGCACAGAGTTAATTTTTTTAACATTTTCTAATGGTGGTGTGCCTCGTGATTTTTTTCATGAAACAAGTGTGCCTTTGCCCAAAAAAGGTTGAAAAACACTGGTTTACCGGTAGTCGTTTTCCCAGGCTCTAGCACACTTCACCACATTTACACATCTTTGCAATTCTTTTTTAAAAGAAGTGCTTATTATAATCAGTATTTAACTAAAACTTTTTATCAGTGTGCATAATTTCACAAACAGACCCCCTTAATGCATTTCTGTATGTTGCTTTTGTTAATATTTACATTTTGTTTGCACTTACTCCTAATACGTGCATTTTTGAGTTGGAGAACCACATCATGAAATTCTGAGGCATGCTAAGGGTGCCTGCATTTCAGTTCATGCATTGTTTCAGGAAGCGTGAAGTTATGCACACTTTCCCTGCTTCCCAGTTCCAGGCATACCTCCTGGAATACTTCATTGATTGATGAAAATGGGGAGCCAGCAAAGAAAATAAAGCAACAGAGGGTGGAACTACAGGGTGGTAGGACCTGCTAACTGCCACCAGAGGGCACCCTTGAAGAAGAGGAAGCAAAGGGAAGGAAATGAGCTTAGAAAAGAGCCAAGTCTGGAATTACACCCCCTCCTCCCTGTTTTTAAGAACTTTACTGCTATATTCATTACCTCAAAGATGCACCATGGATACCATCAATAAAGCAAAACCAAAAAAGAAAAAAGAAAGAGGGGAGGAAGTTTTGTATTGGAAGCTAAACACAACAATAAAAATACACTTTGTAGTTTGATGAAATTGGGACTGGCTTGCGATACTCATCACTCCCAGGAATCTGTGTGGGTTTGTGTCCCTGCACCTTATTATACTGATAAGCAATAAATACCCTTCATTTCTCCACAGCATCCATAGACCCTTTGAAATTTCCTTTGGCAGTATCTCATGGCCACTGCCTTAGAGAAACTGAAAGAATCAGTGCAGGACATACGTTCTCAAGCCGGCTGAAAGATGTGTTGTTGGGAGAGTCAATAAAGATATTCATTCATTCATTCATTCATTATTTTCTTGGTTTACAAAAGTACATGCCTTGTCTCTTTTTTCAAGTTGTGCAGGTATTTGGGGCTTATTCTTAGCTTTTTGTGTGAGAAAATAAATGAGTGTAGTTTCCCCCCCTGCCACTTCTGGGTTGAGGGAATCCAGATTGGGAGGGTGGTCATTTTGATCATGGCTATTTTGTCTTGAGAGGGTGAAGTTGGTGTTGTTCCATTTCCTCAAGTCTGTTGATTTGTTGCCACAGGGGCTTGTAATTGTGGAGATATTGTTTGTTGAGGTTTCTGGTGATTTGACATCAGTGACATGGCTCAGATACTAGTTTTTATTCGTATGGTTTTTGAAGATTTCAGTACCAAAGAAGAACTACTTAGGATGGTTTCTTTAAAAGAAAGAACTACAGGTCAGGAAATATTCTTTCTATTCCTTCGTCAAAAAGCTTAATGTACCATTACACAACCTTGTTGCCATCACTGCGATTTCCCTGACTCCCTTGCATACCACTATATCATTCACCAGCAAGTTTTGGCAAGCAAGAGATCGAACACAAAAATGTCATGGATGTAGCTTTTAAAATTGTAAATTCAATTCATGGAAAATCAATTCTAAGGCGGAAACCGGAAGTAATTTTACACACAGATGTAAGGTGGCTCAATAGGCACAAATTTTTGCTAAGATTTTGCAGTTTGTTGAAATAAATAATATCCTTTTTGAAGGAGAGGGGAGACAGGGACGTCTTAGCCATAGAGCCTAGTGGCACAAGGCACCACGATGGCAAATTCTGGAGGGCGCCTCTGCCATGCCACCACCCTACTGGAGGAGCCACCCTCCAGCCTCGCCGGCAGCACCCCCCTCGCCCACCTCTTCTCGGGCTACAGGTGCTGTCGTGGGGAAGCCGGCGGTGAGCCTCCCGTCAGCGTGGCAGCCAGGGCTCCCACTGCTTCGGCCGAGGAGGCGGAGGCGGGCCACAACTGGCAGCGTCCCCGCACATTGGGCCGCCCCCCTCCAGCTGCCTGCCGCACCTGGCCTGCCCCGCTGGCAGCGCCCCCTTGCCTGCCTCTTCTCAGGCTGCGGGCACCGTCGTAGGGAAGCCGCGGCAAGGGATGGAGCGGACGGAGAGATGGAGGCGGGGAAGGATCCGCTCGGGATCCCAGCGGTGCAACAGAAGCCGAGATTGGTGGCCCGGCAGGAGGCCAGCCCGCCGCCGGGGGGGGGAGGCGATCCCGGATTTGGGAGCCGCCAAAGCCCTTCCCTTCCTCGCGCGCTCTTCTTCAGCTTGTCGCTGTTGGAAAAGCGGGAGAGTCTTAGCCATCAGTCTTGGCTAGTATAGCTATGCTGGTCAGGGCAGATGGTAGTTGTAATCCAAAACATCTGGAGGTAAGCATGTATTTTAATGATGGAGGTAAGCATGTATTTTTAAAAATATATTGATTTATAACAAGCTTTTCAGGTTTTATGGAAGCGACTATCATTTGTTATTATTTTTATCATAAGCTCAGCCAAATATAATATGTTTAAGTTGAAGAATGACAATGGGGAGAGTGGTATATCACTGCCAGTTTTTGATACTGGATAGTAGATCACAGCCTACTTGAGGTTCGACATGCCTGCCTTAGTATGTTCATCAATTAGATACCTGCTTGCACATATGGACTGCACATATTAATTTACTAGTGGCTATGCCCCTGCTTGTGTTGCTCGCCAGGCCAGTCTACTCCCACCCCGTAGACCTTGCCAAACCCCACTCAGTCCCATTCAGTAAGGAGAGGGGAATCTTTTTGGTTCCATGAGCCAGACCTTTTTCTAGATTGGTTCTGTCTCCTCTTTCTAAACACATTCCCTGTGTAGGGAGATCCCCTCCCAAAAGGTGAGATATAATTAATCAAGTAGAGTATATATGAATGTTAATCAGGATTAAAAAGCAAACCTGTTCTCAGAAGTGTCAACTAAAGATATGTCACACTTCAAGGAAGTTCCTTCGTCAGGAGCCACCGTAGACTTTCACAGTCATGGTGCCAAGCAGGCACCTGATAGTTATGCAAGCTGCTTCGGCTGCTGTATAGAAGGAGCAACCCAAGACATTTCAACCTGGGATAAATGCATTCTATGTGGGGCTTCACTTGTGCTTGACCTGGAAGCTGCAGTTAGTGCAGAATGCTGCAACACAATTGCTGACAGGAGTGAGGCCTTGTCAGCACGTAACACCTGTGGTCAGAGATCTGCATCAGTTGCTGATCTGCTACCAGGCCAGGTTCAAGGTGTTTCTATTGGCATATAAAACTCGTAACAACTTGGGACCAGCTTACCTGCAAGATTGCCTTACTCCACATGTGTCCAAACATGCAGGCTGGCACTGTTACAGGTCACACATAATACCCTTTCTGCATTTGTAAGATCTCAGTCGTTTAGCGTGGCACTTTGGAACTCTCTATTGAGATCAAACAGGCACCTTCATTTTCGGTGCCTGCTTAAAACATTCCTGTTTAGACAAGCCTACTCAGATGCTTAGAAACTTGAGGCAATCTTAATCTGTTTTAGTATTTTAGCTTTTGTATGTTTCCTTAATTTTCCTGTTTTATCTTTGGTAAACCTCTTTTGAGATTTTTATACAACCTAGAGGTGTATACATTTTATAAATAAACTAGCTATACCTGGCCATGCGTTGCTGTGGCTTAGTGTGTGAAAGGTTCTGGACGCGGCCTGTCTTGGTGTCGGAGGCAGCTTTTGGGCCCGGCCTGGCTTTAGAGGCGGGGGCGGAGGCGGCTTTTGGGGCAGACTGGCTGGGGAGGCGGCGGCGGAGGCAGCTTTTTGGGCCGGCCTGGCTCTCAAGGCAGCGCGGGACTCAGCGGAGGAGAGTTTGGGGGCCGGCCTGGCTCTCGAGGTGGCGGCGGAGTCGGCTTCTACACCTGGCCTGGCTCTGGAGGAGGCGGTGGGGCCGTTGACTACGGTGGTTTGTAGGGGGAGGGGGTGGTGACGTAGGAGGAGGAGGGGGCAGGGGCGAGTGGGGTGTGGTGGTGAAATGAGATGATGTCTGCGGTTTTGACGTCCACTGGAGAGTGCTGTATTGTTTTGCATAAAATCACGTTTTTACCGGTGAAAGGTGTGCTATCTGTACAATGTAAGTACGCACAAACACTCCCATATGGCCATGGAACGTTGTGTCCAAATTTCAACGGAATCGGTCAAGCGGTTACGGAGAAAGGTGATCGGTCACAAACATCCACCTTTTACATTCTTATATATATAGATCAATCTTATTAATTGGAACTTTTGAGAAGAGTTTCTTTTTTAGATTATTCATGCTAAAGTCCCTCCAGCTACCATACCAGAGTTGCCAGATCTGGTGCCAGACTTAAGGTTCCCTTGGCATGGTATCCCCAAGAGGCCCCCTAACACACGCACACACACACACACACACACACACACACACACACACACACACACAGTGTGACTGCACAGGAATGTGCCTCCCCAACATTTAGTCATACACATTGATTTCAGTGGGGCAACACATTATTGATAATGCGTATATATCACTTATAAATGGAAAGCGTTATGCTGGTGGTCAACAAAAAGGGTTTAAAGACTGTCTCAAGGCAAATTTTAAAAAATGTAGTATAAACACCGACAACTGGGAAACTCTGGCCTGCGAGCGCTCCAGTTGGAGAACAGCCTTTACCAAAGGTGTCATGGCTTTGAAGACACTCGAACTCAGGACGCAAGGGAGAAACATGCTAAGAGGAAGGCACGCTTGGCAAATCCACACTGTGATCAACTCCCACCTGGAAACCAATGTCCCCACTGTGGAAGGACGTGTGGATCCAGAATTGGCCTCCACAGTCACTTACGGACTCATTGTTAAAACCATGTTTATGGAAGACAATCTTACTCGGCTACGAGGGATTGCAGCAGCAGCAGCAGCAGAAGAAGAAGAAGAAGAAGAAGATCGTCTACTTTAGGACTGAGTTGGATCCAACTCCATGTGTTTGCCAGGGATCAGCTTTGCCTGCTGAACAGCAGACCGAAGTGGAAGACGTTAGAGTGACTCTACCTGCAGCTGATCTGCCTTCAAGGGCATGGAGGTGATGATGAGAACCAGCTGGCTTCAGCCTTCTTAAACAGAGCTCTCAGCAGCAGCTGGATGCTGGAAACAACGCCTGTGATTCCCGGTTCTTCCTTGCTGCTTCCTGCTCTTTTTCTGGAACCTTGGCTGGCCAGATTCCCTGACCACTGGGTTATCTGGCTTTTTGTCTGACCCTCGGAATGGACTTAACTTCGTATGCTGACTCTGCCAAGCATATCTCAGGGACTCTTTTCTTTGTTTGGCCTCACACTCCACTGAGTTGTGCACTCTGTTGCTTGGCATTGGGACTATGGCAGTGTTGCTGTGTAAGACATGTCAGTTTCTTGTTACTAAAAGAAAAAAGGTGATGACTTTGCACCTAAGGTTGAGATAAGAAACCAAAGAGCTAGGGTTTTTTTTGAACTATTTTTATTAAAGATTTCTTAATTTACAAAAGTATGTGCAGTCTCTCTCTCTCTGTCTCTTGTATTTTTACATGTATCATTTTTACAAATCAGTTTCTTTTGTTGAGACATTGAGAAGAAGGGGGAAAGAGGTGGACAGGGGGAGGATGGGGGGGGTGGTGTGACTGTTTCTATTTTACTTAATATATGTAGGGTTTGCTGTCAGCGTTGCTTGTGCAGGTTCTCTTTTGTTCGCTTGTGTTCCTTTGGTGGTGAGAGAGGTTGGGGTTGGCCTAGGGTGTGGTTGTTCATTTGTGGTTGGCTGTGGTGGTCTTTGTTTTCATGTGTGAGTGGGGTGGGTGGGTGTTTTGGATCAGGTTAGCCATATTGATTTGTATGCTGTTGGTGGATTTTTGTCATTGTCTTGTTGGGCTGTGTGTGTGATAAAGGGGAGCCATACCGGGGTGAAGGCGTCTTCTTCTATTTGTCCCCGTGTCAGTTTCAGCTTATTGGTTAATTTTTCTAGTAAGCTGTTTCCCATACTATTTGATACCATTGGTCCATGCTTACTCCAGACCCGCCTCTACCCTGTGGCGCAAGTGGCGCATTGCACCAGGGCGCCAAGCTCCGGAGGGCGCCTGGTTGGGAGTCCGGGCTGAGTTCGAGTAGACCGGGACTCCAGGGAAGAGCCGAGCTGAACAGAGCTCGGAAAGAGCCCTCCAGTGCCCGAAGCTGCCAGGGAGTCCTCCGCCGGCACGGTGGATTTGATTTAAATCAAACTGATTTAAATCACGATTTAAATCATGATTTAAATCACTAGTCAGTAAGGCTTGATTTAAATCACAGTTTTCTACATAAAGACTAATTCTTGCTGGTATAACTTTAATATGCAAGTAGATGAAGATTTTTAGAATAACAACTTTTCATATTAGTTTTTTTATCCCCAGTTTAATAGGTTAATCATTCATATTTGGACAACTTTTCTGTTGTACTTAGGAAGGAGAAAAATAATCATTACCTTAATAATAACAATTTAAATAGATTTATTAGATCCATTCCACTCCAAACAATCAGAAAAATATTGTTTCTATTCTATTCACTGAACTTCTTGAAACTTAACACTGAAGGGGTTGATTCTGTATTCATAGGTTTGTAGAACAATAGGATTAAGGTCTTTTTCTCAACTCTGTTCATGTTATAACATTTTTGCTGTGAAGAAGAGGCATGTGATCTCTGCTGAGTCAAATTCAGTTTTGAGAACTGCAAAAGTAAACCAAGCATCTGTGATAATATCTTGTAGGCAGAGAAACTGCCCAATAATCTTACAAAAACCTCTGGAAGAGCATAAATGACATTGTGAATGGATTAATGGAATTTATTTACCAAAAAATTAAACATATACAGCCTTATTCTACATAATTAAAAAACTAATCTTTATTTCATGATTGAATAACCTTTGGATGGTAATATATTTTCCCCAAAAAGCATTTTATTTAAAAAAATCTGATTTAAATAAAAAAAATCCATTTTTTTGATTTTTTTTAAAAAAATTCATTGATTTTTATCCACCCTGTCTGCCGGCGAGCGGGGCTCTTGCTCAGCCCCAGCATAAAATCCTGTCAGGCGGCTTTTATTCCCACAGCAGCAGGGGTTCACAAACAACATCCTGCTGAGGTTCAGGATTCCACCCGGAATCGGACCCCTTTAACGGGTAATATTCCCATAAATTCTTATAACACTTTACTTTTATGTTTTTGGAAAGAGGGCTAGTGCAAAGTTGGTGTGTCTTTTTTATTATTATTCTCCGCGCTAAGCGTGCATCATTTATTTATTTATTTATTTTTGAAGCCGAGAGCTGGGGTCATTCATCGGTTTGGAGGAGGAGGAAGTGGGGGGGGAGCCTGCTTGGCCGCCCTGTGGCTCGCTCCCCTAGCAAAGAAAGGTTCTGGAAACAGACTTTGATGAAAAGAGAGAAATCGGGGTCTGCATGAGCCATTCCTCCAATACCAAAAGTCAATATTGCAAGCCGTTTCTTCCAGGTTTCTTTTTCTTTGAAGGATGGATTTGTGTTTTTTTTTATGTTGCATTGGGGCTTGACCCCTGGGAAGCAAGCCATTGGCAGTTTTTAAAAAATGGCTAAGTGTACATTTTCCAAGCTACCTCTCAGGATCTCTCAAAATAAGAACAGTTATTGCCACCATCACTTGTTTTTGAAGCTCTGCTTGTTCCTTTGTGGCCCTTTGGAGAAGGCTCAGCCATGTTGAGAATCCCCAAAGTTGGGCTTCCTGCCCCTGGACGGGCCCCCTCTGCTCTTGGACACACACCCCCAGCAGCAAAAGAGAGCCATGCCTGTGATCACTTCTGCAGAACTGGTGGTCTCCAACCTCGGCAACCCCCAGATGCGAGCTCTCCCAGTCCCAGCTACCTATTTCACTCAGGTGTACCCTCAGACTGCTGACCCCCCCATGGACCCGAGATCAAAACCATGTGATCCGCTTCCACTGGAAAACTGCCAGTAATACCGCTTTCCTTTTTCTCTTACTTTTTCTGCCGGTTTCTTTACCAGTGCATTGGCTTCTGACACCACTGTTGTACCTTTATATGGAC
>OFHU01001824.1:0-110291 GCA_900245905.1 Lacerta viridis | reverse complement strand
CATGTGTTATAATTTGATTGTAATTTGGTTGTAATTGGAAAAAGTCTAATAAATATTATTTTTAAAAAATAAATAAAAAAGAAAGTCTAATACTTCTTTTCCTTTCCTGCCTGTTGCACCTGCAAGAGCAAAAATGTTTATTATTATTATTATTATTATTATTATTATTATTACCGGTATTATTCGGCTGTTCTGTGCAAGAGCATGTTCTGCACAAAGGGACTTCATATGAATCGGGGGGGGGGAGCTCTGGGCTGCCACTTGGATGAGGAGGATGTTGTCTAAAGGTCCCAAAATGAGACATAAGCCGCTTCAAATCCACACTGGGGCAGCTCTCTATTTACTCTGCCCAAACCTACCTGACATGCATGACAGCTGTGTCCACACTAGGGCATAAATACATGCTCCTGTGGGTCACGGCTTCCATGTGAACATTTGTCCACCTTCAACCTTCTCGCATGAGCGCTTTTGAGTCCATGCTTCCCAAATCCACCTCCCTCTTTCCTGTCCCCACTGGAGGTCAGTGCCAGGTGGGCGGTCATCGCACTCTTTGGGGCCCCCTTTCTGCCCTGGGCCCCACGGCGCCAGCCAGGATGAGGTGAGAGTGGCAGGATTTGTCCCAGGAGGAAGTGCCGGGTTCCCAGTGGGGTGGGTGTGAAGACACCCTGAGCAGCTGGGCCAAACATCTCCCCCACCTGAGCATCAGTGCAGATGAAGGGTGGGGACTAACGGTATTTTTTAATAATGAACAGACAAAGAAATAAGTCACTGCTGAGGTGCAGCCACAGTTGTGATGCCCAAAGAGGTTATGGTGATGTTGCATCCACAGCTGCTCCCATTGGCTGTGGGCTGTCTATGATGTCACAAAGGCACCTGTCAGTTGTGTGGCTATAAAGGCGGGCCTCTCCCTCTTCCCAGCACAGACCTCAGTGGGCAGCCGCTGTGGCACTCAGCTCGGGGGGAGGCAAAACGGCAGGAGGAAGGAGGCACTCATTGCGCAATGGGATGCTGAGGAACAGGGAGAAGGCAAGTTCGCTTGCTGGGTGGGATCGCAGCTTGAAGGCAGCTACTTTCCACAGTCAGAAGCTGGCTGGTGTCTGGAAACACACCTGGCAGAAGCTGGCAGGTGGAGTTTGCATTCAGAAGCCAGTGGGTGCCATAAGGTGCTGCAGACGTCAGCTGGCTGAAGGTCACCTTTGGAAGTCAGTTGACAGAAGCTGTGCGGATATTCATGACTTGAAGCTGTGTGTGTGTGTGTGTGTGTGTGTGTGAATGCATGCAGAGCAGTTGGTGAGTGAATGTGTCCACAGGCATTCTTCATGGGATGGTGGATGGTGTGTGTCTGTGTGTGTGAATGGGAGGCTTCGAATGGTGTGTGTCTGCGTGTGTGAATGGGAGGCTTTGAATGGTGTGTGTCTGCGTGTGTGAATGGGAGCATTCGGACGTGGACCAGGTGAGTAGTGCTTGTGGCTGGGAAATACGTGCTCAGGGGGTGGCAGATGCCATCCTCTGGGCGCAGGGTGGATGGCACCAGTGGATATTCATGGGTAGAAGCCAGTGGAAGTTGACAAGGACGTCCGGGGTGAAGTTGCCAGGCAGCAGCCAGCGGAGGGTCTGGCTGAGGCTGTTGGACGGAGGCCATCCCACTCAGCGTGTTGTTTGCCTTTCAGGAAGCCAGTGAGGTTCTTCTCAAGACCGATCGTGAAAGTAATGAAGAGAACAGCAGGACAGAAGCAAGGCAGTTTATATTCCTGAATCCTAGAATCCTAGAGTTGGAAGAGACCCCAAGGGCCATCCAGTCCAACCCCTTGCCAAGCAGGAAACACCATCAAAGCATTCCTGACAGATGGCTGTCAAGCCTCCGCTTAAAGACCTCCAAAGAAGGAGACTCCACCACACTCCTTGGCAGCAAATTCCACTGTCCAACAGCTCTTACTGTCAGGAAGTTCTTCCTAATGTTTAGGTGGAATCTTCTTTCTTGTAGTTTGAATCCATTGCCCGTGTCCGCTTCTCTGGAGCAGCAGAAAACAACCTTTCTCCCTCCTCTATATGACATCCTTTTATATATTTGAACATGGCTATCATATCACCCCTTAACCTTCTCTTCTCCAGGCTAAACATACCCAGCTCCCTAAGCCGTTCCTCATAAGGCATCGTTTCCAGGCCTTGACCATTTTGGTTGCCCTCTTCTGGACACGTTCCAGCTTGTCAGTATCCTTCTTGAACTGTGGTGCCCAGAACTGGACACAGTATTCCAGGTGAGGTCTGACCAGAGCAGAATATAGTGGTACTATTACTCCCTTGATCTAGATGCTATACTCCTATTGATGCAGCCCAGAATTGCATTGGCTTTTTTAGCTGCTGCATCACACTGTTGACTCATGTCAAGTTTGTGGTCTACCAAGACTCCTAGATCCTTTTCACATGTACTGCTCTCAAGCCAGGTGTCACCCATCCTGTATTTGTGCCTTTCATTTTTTTTGCCCAAGTGTAGTACTTTACATTTCTCCCTGTTAAAATTCATCTTGTTTGCTTTGGCCCAGTTCTCTAATCTGTTAAGGTCATTTTGAAGTGTGATCCTGTCCTCTGGGGTATTAGCCACCCCTCCCAATTTGGTGTCATCTGCAAACTTGATCAGGATGCCCTCAAGCCCATCATCCAAGTCATTGATAAAGATGTTGAATAAGACTGGGCCCAAGACAGAACCCTGTGGCACCCCACTAGTCACTTCTCTCCAGGATGAAGAGGAGCCATTGATGAGCACCCTTTGGGTTCGGTCAGTCAGCCAGTTACAAATCCACTGAATGGTAGCATTGTCTAGCCCATATATTACTAGCTTTTATGCATTAAAAAAAAAGCAAAACTGTGTCTCCCTGGTTTCATATAAAACAAGTGCAATGCTAAGTTTCTAAATGCATACATGTTTAAAGTAGTGTTCTTTCTTGCCCCCTCCCAATGGGGGGTTGTGCAGCTGTTTCTGTAGTTGTTGCCAATGGCTACAATGATGTCAAAGTGTAATGGCTACGGTGATGTCAAAGTTTCTGTGATGTCACAAACAGACATGGATCGCTGGGAGGAAAAGCAGGAGGGGGAGGGGTAGAAAGGCAGGGTGAGAAAGGATAGAGAACCAGGTGGCTTTAAAAGAAGACTGGGCAAATTCATGGATTTGGAAGCTCAAAGGTTTTGTGAACCCATCTGCTAGGTTCTCCTGACTTGGACAGAACTTCAGCTTCACTGAGCCTGAAAGGATGCCCAGAGCTGCAAGCCTGAACCGCCAGGTGTTGGTAAGAGTTGCAAGGAGGGAACTTGTCTGTGGGTCAGACACAAACCCAAATAGTGTCTTTTCCGCCAACACACACACACACACACAAGGAGAACTCCCATTTCTCCCCAAACCTATAAGCTGCTGTCATGATGGTGGAAACGTGAGTCATCTTTCTCTATGGGACGGTCATATTTTACAACAACTGGCTATCCTGGGGCACCCGCAGGATGACCTTCCTCTTTTGCAGGGGTGAAACGAGGCTTTCTTTCACCTGGGTAAAATAAAATAAAATAAAACAAAGAATAAACATGTTTCCTTGAATAATTACTGGCTGCTGAACCCAGAAAAGTTATTGGACCCGGGGAAATTAATTGGTACACAATGCAATCAAAATATGGGTTAAGCAAAAGCAGAGCCGTCTTAAGGGGATCTGCCGCCCTGGTGCGGCTATCCCTCCGGCGCCCCCGCCATGCCGCCTCTCCGCCGCCTCCCTCCCGCGCTTGCCGCCCCTTGGGAGGGGGGTGGGCGAGCGGGGGATGAGGGGCGTGGCGCTGGAGCGGGCGCCCGCGCTCCGGCGGGCGGAGGATGAGGGGCGGATGGGCGGGCGCTCGCGCACCGGCGGGAGGGCGGGAGGGCTGCAAGCCGGCCGCCCTCGCCTCCCAGAGCCCCAGCTGGAGGGCTGGAAGGTAGCGCAAAGCCCCGCGCCGCTTCAGCGCTCCAGCTGGGGCTCCGGGAGGCGAGGGCGGGCGGCTTACAGCCCGCCCGCCGGCGCGCGAGTGCCCGCCTGCCCGTGGGGACGGAGGCGGGTTGGGGAGGGGGAGCCCGGTATGCCGGTGGGCTCGCGGGGGCGCCCCTGGGGTGCCCTGCGCCCTGGCGCACCGCGCCACCGGCCTCTATGGATGAGACGGCTCTGAGCAAAAGTGTGGTGCCCCCTAAGTTATGTCTGTTGATTTAAATGATAGCTCTGAGTAAAACCTAGTTGGCTACCATGCTGTATTTTTTCCCCTTGAAGTCATGTTGGAAGTCTGTTGGGTCTCAGGGTAAAGAAGCAAGTCTGAATGTGAATTAGATTTGATATAATGTGAATTAGATCTTTGCAGCTTCTCCCACCTGTCAGGGAACAACAGCCCAAGAGTTCACTGCCGGACCTTTGCTCAGCAAGGCAGGGAGCTTTGGACCAGGAAGGCTGTCCTGCCAACCTCACAGTTCTGGCAAGAGACCCCAAGCGCATGAAATTCAACTGAGCGGTCTCCTGCCCCACCCTTTCATCCTCTTGCCTTAGTTTCCAGGTTCCCCATTTCAAGGGTCACCGAACCACAGATTTAATCACACAGCTACCACACCTCACGGACTTCCCCAAACTTGCTCTTGCAGGCTGAATCTTGAAAACATGTAACAGTAGCATGCTAATGCAAGCGTTGCCATTTCCCCCGTAATTTCCCAGAACTCTCTCTTTCTCCCCCACTCACCCCATTTCCATGCGGACAAGGACTGAAGAGGAACATTTTGCACCACTCCTGTCCCCCCACCAGGGCTCTTGATTCCTCCAAAGGCCTCCTCTTAGCATTCCTGGCTGGCTCTGAGCCCACCTTGCCCATCTTTTGACTGTTCCTCATGCTGACAGGGAGACAGACCCCTAGGGCTCCAGCACCACCCACTTCCTCCTTGCAGGAGGTTACTCACCTGGACTTGCAGCTGATCCAGGCACTTCGGAAAGGGCGTGGGGATGCCCAGAGCTGCAAGCCTGAACCTCCAGGTGTTGGTTTTCTGTGGGTCAGACACAAACCCAAATAGTGTCTTTTCCCCAACACACACAGGGAGAACTCCTATTTCTCCCCAAACCAATGACCTATAAGCTGCTGTTATGATGGTAAAAACGTGAGTCATCTTTCTCAATGGGATGGTCATATTTTACAGCAACAGCAACATAATAGCTTGCTGGATCAGGCCAATGGCCCACCTAGTCCAGCATCCTGTCCTCAAAGCGGCTGAACAGTTGTCTGTGGGGATCCAGCAAGCAGGATTTTAGCACCAGCAGGGGCACAACTAAGTGTTAGGAAACATGGCCCCCGCCAAGGGCACACACCCCACAGGGCTGCAGAAATCATGCCACTCTTCCTGAACTTTCTTCAGTTTGTCCTGAATCTTTTGGGGTTTTTTATGATTACAGAGGTATTGCTCAAGACCTGTTTATCAGTGGTGTGCAAGGCTTACTTGGGCAAACAGTGGCCTTGTGTAAGACTTCAGTGTTGAACTTTGTAAAATAAAAATGGAAATGTCCCCCCTGCCCCACCCAAAAAGCACAAGGTGTCATTTTTGCCCACTGTGATAACTTTTGCTCGGAATTTACTAGGGACGAGGGTCTGGTAGCCCTGGTAATTTTGGGTATATGATGTGGTCAGTCTGGATGATGCCCTGAATCCCTTCCAGTTCTTGGGAACCTGCATCTGTGTGGGTAGAACGTAGAAGAACAGGCTTGCAAACCAGTCTGTTTGTCAGGCAATGGCTTGGGCTGACTAGTTAAGCACCACAATTAGCCTAGTCAGAGAATCGCAGAGTTGAAGGGTCATTTGGTCCAACCCATTGCAATGCAGGAATGCAGTTGCTCTGTGCCACAGAACAGATGGGTACCTCCACCTGGTTTATTTCTGCATGTAAGTCACTACCCACCAGTGAGCTTGACACTGATACCAGGAAAGGTCCTAGAACAGATAATTCAACAGTCAGTCCGTGAGAACTTCGAAAAGGATGCTGTGATTCCTAACACCCAGCATGGGTTTCTCAAAAACAAGTCATGTCAGATGAAACCAATTTCTATTTTTGGTCGAGTAACAAGTTTGGTCGATCATGGAAATGCTGTGGACATAGCGTATCTTGATTTCAGAAAGTTCTTTGGACAAAGTCCTCCATGATATTTTTGTGAGGAAGCTGGTAAAATGCGGGTTGAACGAGGTAACAGTTAGGTGGATTTGTAGCTGGTTGGTGGATTGAACCCAAAGAATTAAAAACATTTTCCAGTAGCAGCTTAGAGACCAACTGAGTTTCTTCTTGTTATAAGCTTTCATGTGCATGCACACTTCTTCAGACAAAAGCTTATACCAAGAGGAAACTTAGTTGGTCTCTAAGCTGCCACTGGACATTTTTTAATTTTTAAATATATTTTGACTGCATCAGACCAGCATAGGCACCTACCTGAATCTGAACTCAAAGAGTACTCCCTAATGATTCCTCGACAGCCTGGGGGAAAGTGACAAGCCCAAAGGAGAGCCTGGACTGGTGACCAGCACGGGAGCGGTCAGACGTGGTCAAGGGGAGCAGTGCTTGTGTCTGGGAAATACATGTTCCATATGTTAAGTCTGCAAGCTGCGCATATTCTGTCAACTTAACATATAGATTAAGAGAACAAGAAGAACATATGTTTAGAGAAGACTGGAAAACGTTTATTGAATATATGGGAAATAACTGTGTACAGCTGAAAACGCTGGCAGCATTAATATACATCCAACAGTGTAAATAAGTTAAGTTGGATGTAATAATGGAATACTGAATAGTATAGTTTCTGTAAAATAGGCAGGGATTTATGATATGCAAAATGAACCATGGAGAAAGAAGAAGGGAAGTCATTGATATCTTAAGGATGAGTACTTTAATTTGTAAAATAGAAATTGTAATAAAAATTCTCTATATATAAAATAATTTTTAAAAGGAAACACATGTTCCGATTCTGCGGTAAACAGCGGGTTGAGAGGTTTTCCCGGAGAATGCAGCAGCACAATAAAAATGGTTCCTCATCATCCTGGGGGAAAGTGACAAGCCCAAAGGAGAGCCTGGACTGGTGACCAGCACAAACTCTTTTCTCCCTCTGGCTCTCCCTCTGGTCAAGAATCTCCAGGAGGGCACCATCGGCGAACCACACTTGCGCAACCCTGCTCAGGGAAGTTTTTAGTGTGTGATGTTGTATCGCATTTTTACTAATTTTTGTTGTTGGAAGCTGCTGGGGCAAACCAGTCAGATGGGCGGCATAAGAATAATCATTAAGAGTGGCATGAAACAGGGCTGTGTTCTTGCCCCAACTCTTTTTGGCATCTTCTTCTCCCTGTTGCTCTCATATGCCTTCAGCTCAACTGAAGATAGTGAGGACACCCATTCAAGGAGTGACAGGCGGCTGTTCAACCTGGCACTTCTCCTCACCAAGACAGAAGTGTGCCCGGTCCTTATCTGACAGATGTTGTTTGCAGATGGCACAGCCTTGACGGCACACCCCAAAGGAACTCTACAGAGACTCATCCTCTGTTTTGCCCAAGCCTGATTAAGGCTAGCCTGCTTTGGGACATCACCAGCACTCCATGCCTCACCATTGGTCATCACACCTTTGAGGTGGTAGAATTTTGTCTATCTGGGTTCCACAGCAACTAGCAACCTCTTCAATACCAAGCTGAAGGTCTACTAGGCTTGCACATTGAGCATGCTGCTTTATGGAAGTGAGTCATCTGCAAATATGACATGAAGGCTGGCAATATCAACCCCACCATGTGGGAATCCCTTGCGGACAACCAGATTGATTAGATTTTAACACTTGCTGTATTCAAGAATTAGAGCAGGGGTTGTCCACCTGGTCCCTACCAACCACTAGTGAGCGTTTCAGGATTCTAGGTGGGCGGTAGGGGGTTCTACGACACAAGCTGAAACCTCCTTCCATTGAGGACTGGCGGGCGGCAAGGAAATTTTACCATCAAGAAAGATGCGTTAGTGGGCGGTAGGTATAAAAAGGTTGACTCCCCCTGCATTAGAGGGTTCTGGCACACACAAAACTCATAACAATATGTTTGCTGTGGGGCAAAGCGCCAAGGCTTGTGGGTGATACCTGAAGGCTTGTTTTTGTTGCTCCTAGCGGTGACAATGTCCCCACCACATTGTGCTAGAAGGCAACTCAACTTCCAAGGCTTTGTCAATGAGGAAGGCAGGGGCCTGGAATGTTTGGGCTTTTTAAAAGGCCCTCCCCCCACTTCCTGAGGGTTCGTGGTGCTGATGCCAGCCCTGCATGTGTAGCTATGGATACGTCTCCTGGGAAAATCCATCAAGCTCCGTCTCTTCCCAAGTTTCAGGATTATGAATGAAGATGGCATTCAAGGTTGGCAGCAACCCAGGACTCAGGGCTTGTCCACACCCTTTGCCCCACTCTTACTAGGCAGTGGTCCATGCTTTAACGTGACACCCTCCCCCCCAATATTCCTCTCAGGGATTTGCCTTTTCCTCGTGAGGAGAGCCCGGGGGGAGGTCCTACTTGTGAGGAAAGTCTGGGCAGGAGTACTCCTCGCAGGGAGAGCGGGGAAGGTGATCCTGCTAGTGGGGAGGATCAGGGTAGGGAACCTCCTCGAGAGGAGGTCTTGCTCAGGTACAGGGAGCCCCAGCCACTGCTGTCATCTGACTCCTCTCAAAGCCCATCTCCAGAGCTCTCTCCCGCGGAAGAGGAGGAGGAGCCGAGGGTCAGGGTGTTATGAAAACTTCCCGCGGGGGCAGGCTGAGAGACTGACCCCAAGGCGGACGAAGCTTCCGTGCCCTCTGGCTTCTGGAGTCCAGGGGCACAATGTAATATGCGATTGTTTCCCAGCTTGAAAAACAACACGCATCAGCCAGTAAGGCTAAAACCTACTTTATTGTAGATAAAGAGCAGAAATTTATCTGCGTAGCCAGCTCAGATATTCAGAGATGTCTGTAATTGCGTCCTACATCTCCGATGCAAAACAGAAAGTAAAGAGTACAACAGTAATTACAATGACATCACATGTGTGGGAAGATTAGTGGGACCGGTGTTTCTCCCACAGGGTGAAACATGACCCTTAAGTCTTGTGACCTTGCTGCTACAGCGTTCGCAGCTCGGCATGTTATAATATCACAACACAGGGATGCTGGGCCAGCAACACCAGCCAGAGGTGATCAGAGGGGGAGTTGCAGCTTCTGGCACCAGCACAGCATCGGGGGGGGTCAGGGGACACAGAAGACGTCGTTTCAGGGTGCCGAGGCTTTGGTGCTGGGCGGGAAACAGGAGAGGGGCACTTCCGGATTCTGCAAGTGACTGAGCGGTCATGTTTTTAGCTAGCTCTGCACTGTAAATAGTTATGCACAATAAAGTAATCTTTAGTGTAAGAGGACTCTGTTGTTACTCATGAGCAACACCGTGGTGTACCCTGACAATTCCCTCCAAAAACCTGCTCTTTAAAGCTGATTAAGAGCAATGATCTAATTGGGTTTTCAGTAGATTGAGGTTTGCTTCGATTGAAACTGAAATAGCAGGTTTTCATGGGCAAAGCCCTGGAAGTGGGGGGGGGGGAGGAGAGAGGGGGAAGACACTTGGGCATGGAGCTTTAAATTGTGAATGTAATAGGAACCTGGAGAATTTCTAAAATCCCCATTGTCATTTGTTAATTGAGCCATCACAAATTTAGGAGTACCAGGGCAGAGTACCAGACAGAGCTGAAGCTGATTCATCAAAAGGCGAGTTGTGCAACTTCACCCAAAAGTGTCAACACCCAAGAGCAGAATTAAAGCAATAGATGGGAGGGCAAATGCCAGACCTCAGTTTCGGTCCTCAGCATCTTTATGATTGGCTTGGAAGGGTATAAAACAACCAGAGCTGCTCAAGAGGTGGTCCAGGATTCAGCTAGAAGCACGGAAAAAAGAAGCTGAGGTTGCCAACTCTTCAAGAAGGACAACAAACACTTCTGCTGGTCCCAAGAAACAGGCTCAAGGTAAGTCAAGGTGGGGAACCTCTTGCACATAATACCTGAATCCTAGAAGACTTCCAGAAAAGAGAGTCCAACGCCTTATATTAGTCTGAAAGTGAACCTTCCTTCAGTTTCTTGGAAGCACATTTAAACTTTTGGAGAACTTAAGTTCCCATAGCAGTTAATTAAAAAGATTGAAACCGACTTAAATCTGTAGTGTAGAGATGCTGGGTGGGAAGCTCAGTCTAGTGGTTTCCCTTCCTCAGCCTTGGCCTGCCTCTGGTTCAGCTTTTGCCAACTTCATGCCCTCTAGATGTTTCTGAAGACAACTCTCATCCTCTTCATGGGGCTGAGGAGAGCTGTAGTCCAAAGTAGTTGAAGGCCACCAGGCTGGCAAAGGCTGCCCCGGGTTCTGCTCCTGCCTCAACAGATAAAAGTCTACCTGCCACTTCCCCTCTTCTTGCAGAGACCTCCTGGCCATTGGCTAGACTACCTGCGGCTAGTGGCAGTTGGAATCCAACAAAAACATCACCGGTTCCCCATCCTGCTCCAAACCCTTCTCAGTCTGGTCCTCCAGGTCTTGTATTCAGACTCCAACTGAAGCTCCACTGGTTGCTTCAGAGACACCACAAGCTCTTGCTTCTAATACCTTCTCTTCACACACCACCCCACTATTTTATTTCATATTTTACTCTTTGGGGGAAGGGCCACAGTTAGATGACCCTCAGGGTCCCTTCCAGCTCTACAATTCTATGGTTCTATGATTCAGTGATAGAGCACACAATGCTTTGACCAGACGGTCTGGGGTTCGATTCCCAGCTGGGAGAGGCCCACGTTCTGGAATCCTGGAGTCTGAGTAGACAGTGTTGAGCTAGATCAGGTACGTCCAACAGGTAGATCGTGATCTACCAGTAGATCACTGGAAGTCTGTGGTAGATCACTGGGTCTCCCCAAAGAAGCTCAACAAGTTTGGCTCCCCTAAAAAAAAAGCTCAACATTTTCGCCCTTCACCCCCCCCCAAACAGGGCTTTCCTTCCTAAAAAAAAAAACAACTTTGACCTGAACCCCCCCAAAAGGGGGTAGATCACTGCCAGTCTTTAACTCTGTGAGTAGATCGGAGTCTCTTGGGAGTTGGCCACCCCTGAGCTAGATGGAGCAATAGTCTGAGCTTGTGTAAGACACCTTCCAGTGTTCCTGTGTCCCCCATGCTGTTCAGGGGGAGCCAGACCCCATGACTCTAGCAAGCCATCTCTCTCTCGTGTGCATAATAATAATAATAATAATAATAATAATAATAATAATAATTTTCTTACTTCTACCCCGCCCATCTGGCTGGGTTTCCCCAGCCACTCTGGGCAGCTCCCAACAGAATATTAAAAACATGATAAAACATCAAACATTAAAAACTTCCCTAAACAGGGCTGCCTTCAGATGTCTTCTAAAAGTCAGGTAGTTGTTTATTTCCTTGACATCTGATGGGAGGGCGTTCCACAGGGCAGGCGCCACCACCGAGAAGGCCCTCTGCCTGGTTCTCTGCAACCTCACTTCTCACAGGGAGGGACCTGCCAGAGCTGGACCTCAGTGTCTGGGCAGAATGATGGGGGTGAAGACGCTCCTTCAGGTATACTAGACCGAGACCATTTAGGGCTTTCAAGGTAAGCAACAACACTTTGAATTGTGCTCAGAAACATACTGGGAGCCAATGTAGGTCTTTCAGGACCAGTGTTATATGGTCTCAGCAGCCACTCCCAGTCACCTGTCCAGCTGTTGCATTCTGGATTAGATGCACTCTGTATCTCCCAACTGCAGGATGCTCAACATCTGGACCCTGCTGTTGGCCCTGGCACTCCTGATAGAGACAGGACAGTCCCAGAGCTACAAATCAAGATATACAGGTAAGAATTGGGAAAGCAGGGGTGTCTCTGGGCCAAATCTAAACCTACTGGTAGATGGTGCCTCCCCACAATGAGGAGTTCCTATCCCCACCCTCTTGCACAGGCTGTATGTTGAAATTTTGAAACATGGTTATAATAAGGTGATTACCCGGGGGTCACCTCAACCCATAATGCAGGTTTGCCAATTTCCCAACAAACCGTTGCAAAACACAAAAGCTGGATTGCTTTGTGGATGCCTGGAGGGCTGCCTCCTCACACTGCCCCACAGGGGGCTTTCTTGCTTTCTTGCTCCGAGGCCACCTCTGCTTCTGGTAACCAGCACCCCCTGGTCAGCCCCAGAGACACCGTTTGTCTGGGGAGCTTGTAGCCAGGGCTGCTGAAACAATCAGCTGTGCAAGCCTTTGGGGGGCAGAGATACGAGAGGGTATTAGAGGAGGGAGGGAAGGAAGGAAGGAGGGACAGAGGCCAGTGTTACCTGCGGCACCCCTCACCATCATTCAAGGCACCCCAGGGTGCCATGGGACAGAGGTTGAAAACCACTGGACAAGATGGTCCTCCAGGTCCCTTCCAACTCTACAATTCTATGATTCCAAGTTAGCAAATGAAGCATGAGTATTCATCTTCCCCTCTTTTCCTCATTATGTGACTCTAGTATTGAACTTGGCCAAAGGACGACGAACTTATCAGTCCTCCATATATACGATCCTTGCATCGGCAGACAAAGCTGTGGATGGGATCTATGCTGGGAACTTCCACCAGGGCTCCTGCGCCCACACCAATGCTGAGAGGAACCCCTGGTGGCTTGTGGATTTGGATTCCGAGTATGCCATCGCAGCTGTGTTGGTGAAAAACCGTGCCGACTGCTGTGGCGAAAGGCTCCTGGGAGCTGAGGTCCGTGTGGGGAACACCATTTTTGACCACGGCAAATCCAACACTCTGTAAGTTCCAGCTGCCAGCTGTCACTTGGTCCCTGAACCTGAATGATCTCTGGGGCTTCAGAGAAAAACTTCAAGAACACTTGCTGGGAGTGACTACTTCTTAGTCTCCTCTTGTGTTTGTGATAATAGGAAGAAAGTAGGAAAGAGGCAGGTTCTGTGTGCATACCCCCAGTGAAAGCACCCGTCTCCCCAAAAAAGAATTATGGGAACTGTAGTTTGCAAAGTGTACTGGGAATTGCAGCTCTGTGAGGCGCAAACTATTAATCTACTTGCACTTTTGGGCATGCTTTCGAACTTCTAGGTTGGCAGGGGCAATGGGAGCTCACCCCATCGCGGGGATTTGAACCACCGACCTTCTGATCAGCAAGCCCTAGGCTCAGTGGTTAACACCACAGCGCCACCCACCTCCCATTAAAGGAGCTTTAAATGTGCCATTAACTGTATAGGTGTATGCAGTCAGGGGGTCAGGTCCACCATTAAACAGAAATAAATTCTTTAATCCAGATCAGAAGATGGTGGTGTACCTGGCAACAGGTAGCAGCACATCAGACAAGAATTCCAAGGATGCTGGCAGACTAGTTGGGTGCGATCCAACCTGGCCGTCATAACCAAGGCATGTGCTAGAATGGCTAGAGGTGCGGGAGAAATTTGATTCAAGTGGCATTTAAAGGCAAACTTACCCAATCCGCACGTTCTGAAGGAATACACGGACCCAAACTCTGCCATCTTTTGGAATTTGCACTTCTCCGTATTTAGCAAGAAATTTAGTTCTCCCGCTGAGTAATGTGCACATCCTATGGGAAAGGGTGCAAGATAAAGGATAGATAAGTGAAGATGACATACAAAACTGCATGCTATTAGGGAAAATTGCTTTGTGAAAATGGGTATATTAGGATAAATTCACACGAAAACGCTGACAAATTTTTGTGCTGACTGAAAAAAAAAGAGATCACAAACTGATGTGGTAATGTGGAGAACTGATATTAAGTGTACTGGTCTCGTGGGTTACCTGAGAGGCGAGGTCCAAGTCCGGTCCGTGGTTCTAAGGGAAAATGTAGAGACAGTCCGATGTAGCCAAAGCTGGGTGCAAGGCACGAAGTCAGGCAAGGTCAGGAACAGGAACGCAGGCAGGAAAGCAGGGCAGGGCAGGAACACTGGCTGGATATAGCAACCAGCAATATTGCTCCTGCAACCCGGAGCGGGGTCTGACCGCCTTTTATCTTAGACGGGGTAACGGTCAGTCCCGATACCCTGGCGACTCATTACCCCGTCTGGCCTGAAGGTGAGCACTCCTCCTGCGAGTACTCAGGTCTCTCCTCCTATCAGCACTGAGTCTCTGCAGCTCGGGAGACGCCGGTGGGTTACTGGACCCAGGAGCCGCCTCAGCCTCAGCCGGTAGTGGACCAGCTGCTGGTGACGACCTGGCTGACGGCAACGAGGTATTCCCCACATCTGGAACCAGGGCAGGCTCAGGCCCCAGACTCGGCTCAGCTGGTGCTTGTTGCAGGGGAGGTTGTGCAGACTGAGGCTCCTCAGAATCAGGCCCCAGACTTGCTTCAGCTGATGTCTGAGGCAGAGGATCCTCTGGTTCCGAGCCCAAGCCCGCGTCTCAGGCCATCACATTAAGATTAGAAAAATGAGAAACTGGAATTGATTGATTCAACCACCCCTGACAATGGCCTGCGAATGCTACCTACCTACACACACACACACACACACACACTTGTGTCTAACCCTCCTTTTCTCCCTACAGATGTGGGATCGTCACAGACGTCACACTGGGATCCGTCAGTAGCTTCAACTGCCGCTGGCTCAGGGGCCGGTATGTGAGCATCCACCTCCCTCGCCACGATTATCTGACACTGTGTGAAGTGGATGTCTACGGAGCTGTACCAGAAGAGATGCGTTAGGCATCACCAGCAGCCTCTGTGTTTGTGTGTTCAGGGTGTGTGCCTTGGATTGACCAAGGGTGCGTCAATCAACGCCATAGCCCTCGTTGCAGGAAGCCCCCCCCTCTACTTCTACGGCAGCTTGTCAGGGCCCTGAGAACCAGCAAGGGCTGTGCTTTCGCTCCTGCCACAAAGTGTAGACCAGGCATAGGCAAACTCGGCCCTCCAGATGTTTTGGGACTACAACTCCCATCATCCCCAACCACTGGTGCTATTAGCTAGGGATGATGGGGGTTGTAGTCCCAAAACAGCTGGAGGACCGAGTTGGCCTATGCCTGGCATAGACCAAGAGACTGCTGAAAACCCATCACAGCAAGAATGAAGTCTTTCCCTGCCATAGTGTTGAGCCCCACACTCTGCAGCCCCACTTCCAGGTCCCCTACGACACAATATAATTGACACCAGGCACCAGGTTGGCAAAAGCTAACTACAACATTACACACCTGCACTGAAGGTGTGTAAAAATTCAGGCGTGGTGCCGGCTTCAGCTTTTGTGAAATATGAGCTGTAACCTATTTCTGCTCCCGTGTAGATCCATCATTCCCGATGCATGGCCCACAGAAGATGAAGTTCCTTCTGTAGTGCTCACCAATACCTCCTTGGGTGCCCTCTGCCCTTCGGAGATTGAATTTGCGGGCTTTTTACCGAGGGATGGTGCCAAGCACGTGTCAGGGTGTGTGCATGCCAATCTGAACTTTCCCCCGTGGTTCAGTACAGAATTCTCAAGGTTTATTTCTGTAGATCATGACATACGTAAAAGTGGGCACGGCATCATATAAAACACGCCCCTCGGTTAACTTTCTTGACCCTGGTGCAAGTCCTTGCCATGAATGTGCCCTGGAACTTGAGGTTCAGATCTGCACGGTGATCAGGCGTTGGCAACAACATCTGATTCACATCTCCTGTGAAAAGAATGGGTTCCACACAGACCGTACTAAGAGCCTTGGGAAGATAATCACTTTGGCCATTTCTTACTGGGTTTACATCGTTTCAACTTCCAATGACCCAAATGTGAAACAGGCAGGAACTTAATAGGAAAGAACCAACAGAACAACAGAATAAAGAGGTTATAATGAATGACTTATCCCAAAGACCCCCTGCCCTCTCCATCGCCTAACATTGGCTCAAAAGAATACTTGCTTCCTAGGTTAACCATGCCTGGTTAGCTCCCACAGGATCCAGGACCGACATGCCGCTTTGCTTCTTTAGGCTTTCCATGGGGATCCTTCTTCCTTAGAGTAAGGGGCGTAGGCACCATAGAAATAGCTGCCTGCTTCTCTTGCAACTTTGCTGCCTGAAGCAGCACTTGTTTGCTCTTGCCGCTTTCCCTTCATGCAATAAACCAACCTTTGTCCATTCCTCTCGTGAGTGAAATTATTGGGGCCCAAGGCAAGGCGTGAGCAGGGGGGCTTCTCCTGAGACCACCGTCCTCCCTCTTTCCCCATGCCAAACCATGGATTTTTCATTTACCTGAAGTTGTGGTGTCATCTGGGGTTCAGGCCACATTCTCTGTCACACACATCTTTGGGATATCTGGCTAGCTGATGTGGTTGGGAACTGCCAGTATCAGTGTTCTTCAGTTTGGCACCCATCTGACCTCTAAATGGGATAAATGGAATGAGGATATCTTCTTCTAAAATCATCTCCTGCCAAGGACATACCATTTCCTCTTGGGAGAGAGTCAGAAAACACACAAGCACACTCAGACCCTACTCAGATGAAGGTTGTCAAAACTTGATCTTAATCCCTTAGATCCTGGTGTTAACTTCTTTGTGATTGGCCAAGTTGAGCCACGTCAGGCAAGTGCTGCCCATTGGGAAAGGGATAAAACCTGGAGGTGCAGGACTCCTCTGGAAGCAGGGAAGTCTCAGATCCAGTTTGGGGAGAAGAACCTGTGTCTCCTGTCCCACCAAGAGCAACAGACGCTTCTGCAGATCCCAAGAAAGGGAGGCAAGGTAAGTCGGGGAAACCCACTGGGTGTGATCTTTGAAGTCTAGAACTTCCTACCCTACCCCCTCCACAAAAAAGAAGGCCCTGATCCTTTTTGGGTAGATCTAAAGCTTATTGGGTAGATCTAAAGCTGTATTATTATTTTTTAAGTCTGTTAACTAACTGTTAGGGATCTCCAGCACTTTGGAGGAGGACAGTTCCTATGGCCAGCCTAGCCACAGATTCTGAATTCAGGACTCTTAGCTGTCACCCAAGCCCTGCAATGGTGCTAGACCTCAGTTTCCGGGCTGGACGATGGGGCTGGAGATGCTCCTTTAGGTGTACCGGACCGAGACCATTTAGGGCTTTCAAGGTCAGCACCAACACTTTGAATTGTGCTCAGAAACATACTGGGAGCCAATGTAGGTCTTTCAGGACCAGTGTTATATGGTCTCAGCAGCCACTCCCAGTCACCTGTCCAGCTGTTGCATTCTGGATTAGATGCACTCTGTATCTCCCAACTGCAGGATGCTCAACATCTGGACCCTGCTGTTGGCCCTGGCACTCCTGATAGAGACAGGACAGTCCCAGAGCTACAAATCAAGATATACAGGTAAGAATTGGGAAAGCAGGGGTGTCTCTGGGCCAAATCTAAACCTACTGGTAGATGGTGCCTCCCCACAATGAGGAGTTCCAATCCTCACCCTCTTGCACAGGCTGTATGTTGAAATTTTGAAACATGGTTATAATAAGGTGATTACCCAGGGGTCACCTCAACCCATAATGCAGGTTTGCCAATTTCCCAACAAACCATTGCAAAACACAAAAGCTGGATTGCTTTGTGGATGCCTGGAGAGCTGCCTCCTCACACTGCCCCACTGCTTGCTTGCTCCGAGGCCACCTCTGCTTCTGGTAACCAGCACCCCCTGGCCAGCCCCAGAGACACCATTTGCCTGGGGAGCTTGTAGCCAGGGCTGCTGAAACAATCAGCTGTGCACGCCTTTGGGGGGCACAGAAGGGAGAAGGGAATTGGAGGAAGGAGGGGAGGAAAGAGGGACAGAGGCCAGTGTTGCCTGCGGCACCCCTGACCATCATTCAAGGTACCCCAGGGTGCCACGACACAATGGATGAAACCATCACACTTCAAAATGACCTTAACAGATTAGAGAACTGGGCCAAAGCAAACAAGATGAATTTTAACAGGGAGAAATGTAAAGTACTACACTTGGGCAAAAAAAATGAAAGGCACAAATACAGGATGGGTGACACCTGGCTTGAGAGCAGTACATGTGAAAAGGATCTAGGAGTCTTGGTAGACCATAAACTTGACATGAGTCAACAGTGTGATGCAGCAGCTAAAAAAGCCAATGCAATTCTGGGCTGCATCAATAGGAGTATAGTGTCTAGATCAAGGGAAGTAATAGTACCACTGTATTCCGCTCTGGTCAGACCTCACCTGGAATACTGTGTCCAGTTCTGGGCACCACAGTTCAAGAAGGATACTGACAAGCTGGAACGTGTCCAGAGGAGGGCAACCAAAATGGTCAAAGGCCTGGAAACGATGCCTTATGAGGAACGGCTTAGGGAGCTGGGTATGTTTAGCCTGGAGAAGAGAAGGTTAAGGGGTGATATGATAGCCATGTTCAAATATATCAAAGGATGTCATATAGAGGAGGGTGAAAGGTTGTTTTCTGCTGCTCCAGAGAAGCGGACACAGGGCAATGGATTCAAACTACAAGAAAGAAGATTCCACCTAAACATTAGGAAGAACTTCCTGACAGTAAGAGCTGTTTGACAGTGGAATTTGCTGCCAAGGAGTGTGGTGGAGTCTCCTTCTTTGGAGGTCTTTAAGCAGAGGCTTGACAGCCATCTGTCAGGAATGCTTTGATGGTGTTTCCTGCTTGGCAGGGGGTTGGACTGGATGGCCCTTGTGGTCTCTTCCAACTCTAGGATTCTATGATGATCCTCCAGGTTCCTTCCAACTCTATAATTCTATGATTCCAAGTAAACAAATGAAGCATGAACATTCCTCTTCCCCTCTTTTCCTCATCACATGACTCTAGTATTGAACTTGGCCAAAGGAAGACGAGCTTATCAGTCCTCCACATATCCACATGGATCGGCAGACAAAGCTGTGGATGGGATCTATTCTGGCGACTTCCACCAGGGCTCCTGCGCCCACACCAATAATGAGAACAACCCCTGGTGGCTTGTGGATTTGGAATCTGAGTATGCGATCGCAGCTGTGTTGGTGAAAAACCGCGCCGACTGCTGTGGCGAAAGGCTCCTGGGAGCTGAGGTCCGTGTGGGGAACACCATTTTTGACCACGGCAAATCCAACACTCTGTAAGTTCCAGCTGCCAGCTGTCACTTGGCCCCTGAACCTGAATGATCTCTGGGGCTTCAGAGAAAAACTTCAAGATCACTTGCTGGGAGTGACTACTTCTTAGTCTCCGCTTGTGTTTGTGATGATAGGAAGAAAGTAGGAAAGAGGCAGATGCTGTGTGCATACCCCTGGTGAAAGCACCCCTCTCCCCAAAAAAGAATTATGGGAACTGTAGTTTGCAAGGTGTACTGGGAATTGCAGCTCTGTGAGGGGCAAACTATCAGTCCCAAAATTCTTGTGGGAGGTGGTAGGAGCTTTAAAAGGTAAAGGTAAAGGTAAAGGGACCCCTGACCGTTAGGTCCAGTCGCGAATGACTCTGGGTTGTACGCTCATCTTGCTCTATAGGCCGAGGGAGCTGGTATTTGTCTGCAGATAGTCATTCCATGTCACGTGGCCAGCATGACTAAGCTGTTTCTGGTGAACCAGAGCAGCGCACAGAAACGCTGTTTACCTTTCCGCTGGAGGTACCTAATTATCTACTTGCACTATTGGCGTGCTTTCGAACTGCTAGGTTGGCAGGAGCTGGGACCGGGCAATGGGAGCTCATCCCATCGCGGGGATTTGAACCACCGACCTTCTGATCAGCAAGCCCTAGGCTCAGTGGTTTACACCACAGCGCCACCCCCCTCCCATTAAAGGAGCTTTATATGTGCCATTAACTGTATAGGTGTATGCAGTCAGGGGGTCAGGTCCACCATTAAACAGAAATAAATTCTTTAATCCAGATCAGAAGGTGGTGGTCTACCTGGCAACAGGTAGCAGCACGTCAGACAAGAAGATTGATTCAACCATCCCTGCAGCAGGAATAACTTGGTACTAAATGCCCAAAAGACTGTGGAAATGATAATCAATTTTGGAAAGCACTCTCCCATCTCGCTGCCACTTTCCATTCTTGCTAATATGGTTGTAGTGGTAGAGTCCTTTAAATTCCTGGGCTCTATAATTTCTCAAAACTTAAATTGGTCAGACAACATCAATATCATTATTAAAAAGGTCCACCACAGATTGTATTTCTTGCGACAACTAAGAAAATTAAATTTGCCCCAAGAATTGTTGATCCAATTTTACAGAGGTACCATTGAAACTGTTCACTGTAATTCTGTTCCTGCCTGGTATGGCACAGCCTCTAAGCTGGGTAAAAAGTAAGTAAGAATTGCACAGAGGGTAATTGGTGCTAGTTTGCCTCCAATAGAGACACTTTATGTTGCTCGAGCCAAAAAGAGAGCAGAGAGAATTGTCGCAGACCCTTCACATCCTGGTCATTACCGTTTTGATTTACTCCCATCCGGAGGTCGCTACAGGACTTTATACACAAACATGCCTAGGCACAGGAATAGCTTTTTCCCTTGTGCCATCAAACTGTTGAATTTCTAGTTGGGGCAGAAGGGAGGACAGTTGGTGGTATGGGGTTTCTTGCTGTGCTGTTGTATCATGAGGGGTGTAGTGTTTGTATGAGGTACGTTTACATTGCAATGTAGTCGAAGAAAAATTCCAAGTATGTTTGATACTTGGCCAATAAATTATTCCTAATTCCTTATTCCTAATTGTGTCTAACTCTCCTTTTCTCCCTACAGGTGTGGGACCGTCAAAGACGTTACACCGGGCTCCGTCAGTAGCTTCAACTGCCGCTGGCGCAGAGGCCGCTATGTGAGCATCCACATTCCTCGCCACATTCCTCTGACACTGTGCGAAGTGGATGTTTACGGAGCTGTACCAGAAGAGATGCATTAGGCATCACCAGCAGCCTCTGTGTTCAGGGTGTGTGGCTGTCAAAGACCAAGGATGCGTCAATCAACGCCATAGCCCTCCTTGCAGCAAGCCCCCTCTCTCTACTTCTCCAGCAGCTTGTCAGGGCCCTGAGAACCAGCAAGGGCTGTGCTTCCGCTCCTGCCACAAAGCCTAGACCAGGCATAGGCAAACTCATCCTTCCAGATGTTTTGGGACTACAACTCCCACAATCCCCGACCACTGGTGCTATTAGCTAGGGATGATGGGAGTTGTAGTCCCAAAACAGCTGGAGGACCGAGTTGGCCTATGCCTGGCGTAGACCAAGAGACTGCTGAAAACCCATCACAGCAAGAATGAAGTCTTTCCCTGCCATAATGTTGAGCCCCACACTCTGCAGCCCTACTGCCAGGTCCCCTACGACACAATATAATTGACACCAGGTGCCAGGTTGGAAAAAGCTAACTAGAACTTTACACACCTGCACTGAAGGTGTGTAAAAATTCAGGCGTGGTGCCGGCTTCAGCTTTTGTGAAATATGAGCTGTAACCTATTTCTGCTCCCGTGTAGATCCATCATTCCCGATGCAGAGCCCACAGAAGATGAAGTCCCTTCTGTAGTGCTCACCAATACCTCCTTGGGTGCCCTCTGCCCTTCGGAGATGGAATTTGTGGGCTTTTTACCGAGGGATGGTGCCAAGCACGTGTCAGGGTGTGTGCATGCCAATCTGAACTTTCCCCCATGGTTCAGTACAGAATTCTCAAGGTTTATTTCTGTAGATCATGACGTACATAAAAGTGGGTGTGGCATCATATAAAACACGCCCCTCGGTTAACTTTCTTGACCCTGGTGCAAGTCCTTGCCTTGAATGTGCCCTGGAACTCGAGGCCCAGATCCGCACGGTGATCAGGCGTTGGCAACAACATCTGATTCACATCTCCTGTGAAAAGAATGGGTTCCACACAGACCGTACTAAGAACCTTGGGAAGATAATCACTTTGGCCATTTCTTACTGGGATTATATCGTTTCAACTACCAATGACCAACATGTGAAACAGACACCAACATGTGAAACAGGCAGAATACTTACATCCTAGGTTACCGTAACCATGCCTGGTTAGCTCCCACAGGATCCATCAGGGACCTTCTTGTCACCAACCGACATGCCGCTTTGCTTCTTTAGGCTCTTGCCGCTTTCCTTTCATGCAATAAACCAACCTTTGTCCATTCCTCTCGTGAGTGAACTTATTGGGGCCCAAGGCAAGGCATGAGCAGGGGGGCTTCTCCTGAGGACCACCGTCCTCCCTCTTTCCCCATGCCAAGCCAAGGATTTTTCATTTACCCGAAGCTGTGGTGTCATCTGGGATTCAGGCCACATTCTCTGTCGCACATGGTCACACATCTTTGGGATATCTGGCTGGCCACAGTGAGAACATGACATGGATCAACCCAGCCCATCAGAAAGGTGTTCTCCAAAGGTGCCGAACCAACATTTAATGTCAAAAAGGAAAAGGAAACCACAGTTTTAGATATGCTCATTCTGTCAAGCAGTCAGGGTCAAGACTTTCTTTTGGGGTAGGTGTTCTAGGCTTCATTAATCACATCCAACGGGTTTTCCCGACTTACCTTGCCTCCCTTTCTTGGGATCTGCAGAAGTGTCTGTTGCCTCTTGGTGGGACAGGAGACACAGGTTCTTCTCCCCAAACTGGAACTGAGACTTCCCTGCTTCCAGAGGAGTCCTGCACCTCCAGGTTTTATCCCTTTCCCAATGGGCAGCGCTTGCCTGACGTGGCTCAACTTGGCCAATCAGAAAGATGGTGACACCAGGATCTAGGGATCAAGATCAGGTTTTGACATCCTTCATCTGAGTAGGGTCTGAGTGTGCTTGTGTGGTTTCTGACTCTCTCCCAAGAGGAAATAACGGCACCTCCTTGGCAGGAGATGGTTTTAGAAGAAGACATCCTCATTCCATTTATCCCATTTAGAGGTCAGATGGGTGCCAAACTGAGCACTGATACTGGCAGGTCCCAACCACATCAGCTAAGCTCCCAAATGAACACTTTGTGGTCAGCCTTGTGGAAGGAGGGGTGCTTCCTTTTTGAAATGGCCTCCATGGAAATGTCTCTGCCACCCTCCCCTGGCATCTTTTCAGAGGGTAAGCAAGTTAGCAGCAGTCAGACTGGGTTTTCCTGAGTTCTGCAGCTTTGACTAGTCACCTAAACCAGGTGAGGGTAGCCCATGGGTCACAAACCCTTAGTGAGTTAGGGACTGCATGCAAAAGAAGGCTCTGGCAGGTTGAGTGGATGAGGCCAAGAATGGATTCAACGGTGAAGAAGGAGGTTCCTCCACGTGCTGTAGAGGGAAGTGAGGGATGGATGGGGGCTCATCAACATGGGAAGGTAGCTCTCCTAGGAGAAGGAAAACTCCTAAACCTAAACCTTGCAGGATGTTTTTAGGAGAAGAAAAGGCTGAGGAGTAACCCTCCCAAATTTGGAGTGGAATCCCTAAGGCAATTTTTGGATGGCGCCTTGTATACCTCCTTCTGGCAGCAACAACAACAACAACAACAAATTATTATTATTATTATTATTATTATTATTATTATTATTATTATTATTATTATTTATTTGTACGCCGCCCATCTGATTGAGTTTCTCCAGCCACTCTGGGCAGCTCCCAATAGAGTGTTAAAAACAATACAGCATTAAATATTAAAAACTTCCCTAAATAGGGCTGCCTTCAGATGTCTTTTAAAAATAGGATAGCTGCTTATTTCCTTGACATCTGATGGAAAGGTGTTCCACAGGGCGGGCACCACCTACTGAGAAGGCCCTCTGTCTGGTTCCCTGTAACCTCACTTCTCACAATGATGGAACTGCCAGAAGTCCCTCGGCGCTGGACCTCAGTGTCCAGGCTGCATGATGGGGGTGGAGAGAGACGTTCCTTCAGGTATACAGGACTGAGGCCGTTTGGGGCCAAGCTGGTGCCAAATCTATTTCTCTGCTTTCCTTTGGTCCACATCAGCGAGACTGAAGGGGGGCGGGTCTTGCTGTCTGGGCAGCCCAGGACCTCCATACACACTTGCACCCTGAGGAGGTCAGTTTGGTGGTACGGACACAATGGTTTAACTTCACCTCCAGAGACTCACTCCTCTGTCTCTTGAGACCAACAGAGGCCAACAAAAACAGCAACCATTCCCACTCTCGTCTATCGGAATTATCTATGACCTATGTAAGTGGAGTGCCAGAGGGCCGCTAAGGCTTCCTGGGCAAGATGGCTCTGTTCTCCCTCCTCTGTCATGGACAATCTTCCTCTGAATGCCAACTGTTGGGAATCACAAGTGGCGAGTGCTCGGTTGCGCTGCCCTGCTCCTTGTGGGCTTCCCATGGGCTTCTGGTTGGCCATTGAGAGAACAGGATTCTGGACTCTGATCCAGAATCATAGAATCCTAGAGTTGGAAGAGACCACCAAGGGCCATCCAGTCCAACCCCCTGCCAAGCAGGAAACACCATCAAAGCATTCCTGACAGATGGCTGTCAAGCCTCCGCTTAAAGACCTCCAAAGAAGGAGACTCCACCACACTCCTTGGCAGCAAATTCCACTGTCCAACAGCTCTTACTGTCAGGAAGTTCTTCCTAATGTTTAGGTGGAATCTTCTTTCTTGTAGTTTGAATCCATTGCCCCGTGTCCGCTTCTCTGGAGCAGCAGAAAACAACCTTTCACCCTCCTCTATATGACATCCTTTGATATATTTGAACATGGCTATCATATCACCCCTTAACCTTCTCTTCTCCAGGCTAAACATACCCAGCTCCCTAAGCCGTTCCTCATAAGGCATCGTTTCCAGGCCTTGGACCATTTTGGTTGCCCTCTTCTGGACACGTTCCAGCTTGTCAGTATCCTTCTTGAACTGTGGTGCCCAGAACTGGACACAGTATTCCAGGTGAGGTCTGACCAGAGCAGAATATAGTGGTACTATTACTTCCCTTGATCTAGATGCTATACTCCTATTGATGCAGCCCAGAATTGCATTGGCTTTTTTAGCTGCTGCATCACACTGTTGACTCATGTCAAGTTTGTGATCCTTTTCACATGTACTGCTCTCAAGCCAGGTGTCACCCATCCTGTATTTGTGCCTTTCATTTTTTTTGCCCAAGTGTAGTACTTTACATTTCTCCCTGTTAAAATTCATCTTGTTTGCTTTGGCCCAGTTCTCTAATCTGTTAAGGTCATTTTGAAGTGTGATCCTGTCCTCTGGGGTATTAGCCACCCCTCCTAATTTGGTGTCATCTGCAAACTTGATCAGGATGCCCTCAAGCCCATCATCCAAGTCATTGATGAAGATGTTGAATAAGACTGGGCCCAAGACAGAACCCTGTGGCACCCCACTAGTCACATCTCTCCAGGATGAAGAGGAGCCATTGATGAGCACCCTTTGGGTTCGGTCAGTCAGCCAGTTACAAATCCACTGAATGGTAGCATGTGAAGTTCTTAAGAGAGCCTCTTGACCTCACACAGGTAAACTGACGTAGAGTCTCAGTCCCACCCCACCCCTGACTGCACCACCAAAGCACACCCGCCCTCCGTCCACAAGACTATTGGCTCCAAAGCTTAATGGGCATGGGACACGGCCAAAATAAATACTCATTTTAGGATTTGCTTGTTCCAAACATGCATTAACTGTTAATTTGAAGTCTTTCATTTGGCACCTGCTAGAGAGGAATGTTATTTCCTCCTGTGGGAGGGAGGGAGCACCCAGTTGGAGTTGGGGGTGGGGTGGGGGTGTAGGGCCCAGAGCTCAAAGAGTTCAGAAACTGAGGTGTGCTTTTTTGTTCTTGAGGGCATGTTAAAATCCATGAGGACCTCCAGCTCTTTGGAGAATGACAGTTGCATGATAATTTAGCAAGTCCAAATCTGAATTGAACAAGGCTTACATTGGTAGTGTTAACACAAAATAAAAAAATAAAAAAATCTTTCCAGTAGCACCTTAGAGACCAACTAAGTTTGTTCTTGGTATGAGCTTTCGTGTGCATGCACACTTCTTCAGATACACTGAAACAGAAGTCACCAGACCCTTATATATAGTGGGAGGGTGGGGAGGGGTATTACTCAGAAGGGTAGTAGGAGATGGGTGATTGACTCAATGGGTATGGTAAACCTGTTGACGACTGTTAACGACTGCAATCTCTTTCTATGGTTCATTTTACATATCATAAATCCCTGCATATTTTAAAAAAACCTATACCATTCAGTATTCCATTATTATGGCATCCAACATAACTTATTTACACTGTTGAATTTATATTAATGCTGCCAGCGTTTTCAGCTGTATACAATTCTTTTCCATATATTCAATAAACGCTTTCCAGTCTTCTTTAAACGTATGTTCTTCAAGAAGAACAAACCAAGTGTTTCACAGAGGAGGTGAGACCCCACCTCCAGACAGATAGGAGGGCTGTGGGGAAGAGTGGTCTTTGCTGCTGCAAGGCAGCCTTGATCTTTGGAGTAGGAATGGGCATTGAAGCAGAAAAGTCAACCTCACTGTGAGGGAATTTTAATTATTTTTTTTAAAAAAAGTTTTTGATCATTTAAAAATCTGTATGACTCCAGAGTCCTGCTTCTGTGTGTGTCACATTCCTCCAGGGACTTGTCCCCTGCACTGGGTGATCTTCCTTCTCCCTACGGACCCCCCTCACTGTTTCAGGACAGTTCTCTCTTCTCTGTTGAGAAATTCCTCATCTTGCCCAATAGCTTGAAGCGTGCAGGCCTCACGTTGTCCCACCTTCTCTTTCAGCAACGCAGCTAGGTCACACTCGCTGCAGCAGGTGTACTTGTGCGCATTTTCAGCCAGGAAGACAAGCATGGCTCAAGTGTTGCAGGGCACTGCAGCAGCTCCCTCGCCAGCCATGACTCTTGGTCCTATACACACCGTGAGACAGCACTGGGCCAGTCCAGGGATGTGGAGTCTCTCATAGCAGCCCTAGAGCCATTTCCAGTATAAGGTAGTGATGGAGCCAAGGCTGGTGTTTGTGATGCTGATGCAACTGCCCAGAGAACATGGAGGTGAGCCATGGCGTGGTAGAAGTTCAAAGCAACTCCTTCTCCTTCCACAAGGCTGACCACAAAGTCTTCATTTTGGAGCTTAGCTGATGTGGTTGGGACCTGCCAGTATCAGCGCTCAGTTTGGCATCCATCTGACCTCTAAATGGGATAAATGGAATGAGGATGTCTTCTTCTAAAACCATCTCCTGCCAAGGAGGTGCCGTTATTTCCTCTTGGGAGAGAGTCAGAAACCACACAAGCCCACTCAGACCCTACTCAGATGAAGGATGTCAAAACCTGATCTTGATCCACTAGAAGATCCTGGTGTCACCATCTTTCTGATTGGCCAAGTTGAGCCACGTCAGGCAAGCGCTGTCCATTGGGAAGGGGATAAAACCTGGAGGTGCAGGACTCCTCTGGAAGCAGGGAAGTCTCAGTTCCAGTTTGGGGAGAAGAACCTGTGTCTCCTGTCCCACCAAGAGCAACAGACGCTTCTGCAGATCCCAAGAAAGGGAGGCAAGGTAAGTCGGGAAAACCCACTGGGTGTGATCTTTGAAGTCTAGAACTTCCTACCCTGCCCCAAAAAGAAGGTCCTGATCCTTTTGGGGTATATCTAAAGCTTATTGGGTAGATCTAAAGCTGTTAACTGACTGTTGGGGATCTCCAGCACTTTGGAGGACAGTTCCTATGGCCAGCCTAGCCACAGATTCTGAATTCAGGACTCTTAGCTGTCACCCAAGCCCAGCAATGGTGCTAAGGGGGAGCCAGACCCCCCCCATGTCTCCATTACGGGCTCCTCACTCACTGCCTTCTGTTCTCCCCCTTGCAGGATGCTCCTCGCTCGGACTTGGCTGCTGGCCCTGGTGCTCCTGGCCGGATTTTGGGTGACCCAGAGCTGTGATTCTGATGTGAAACATTCTAGTAAGACCTGGGGAGAGGCAGGGGACAGTGGGGCTGGTCTGTGGGCGAAGCAAATGGTTCCCCTCCCTGTGATCACTCTTATTCCTCCCCAAACCAATAGCTTATAAGCTGCTTTGTGATGGCGAAAACTTGGGCGTCCTCTTACTCAATGAGTAGGGGGGTGATATTTATCTGTAGGTTAACTGCTAGTTCTTAATATGAAGGAAACATAGAAGCATGTTGGTGGCGACTGGGCGAACAGGATGCTGGACTAGGTGGGCCCTTTTGGCCTGATCCTGCTGCGTCAGGGCTATTCCTGTGTTCTTACTTCTCCCCGTCTTCTTTCCATCAAGCTGTTGCTCCAGGTCTCAACTTGGCCAGAGGCCGCCCAGCCTGTCAGTCCTCCACTTACTTACACCCCAGAGATCCGTCAGCCGGCAAAGCTGTCGATGGGAACTCTGACGGCGTCTTCTTTCATGGCTCCTGCACCCACACCAACTCTGAAGATGGACCCTGGTGGTATGTGGACCTGGGGGAGCAGTATTCCATCTCCTCCGTGGTGGTGAAGAACCGCTTGGACTGCTGCGGCAGTAGACTCCTGGGAGCCCAGATCCGCGTTGGAGACTCCGTGGCTGACCATGGACAGTCCAACCCCCTGTAAGTTCCAGTTGCCTCTCCCTTCCCCACTCTCTCCTCAGCAACTACATCTTGGGAGACACCCTCAAGATCACTTGCTCTGGATTAGTTCTCTCTCACACACACACACACACACACTTGCATATCATACATCCCTGCATATTTTACATGAACTAAACCAATCGGTAATCCATTATTACATCCATCAAAACTTATATACACTGTTGAATTTATCTTAATGCTACCAGCATTTTTAAATGAACACATTTTTTACCCATATATTCAGTAAACATTTTCCAGTCTTCTTTAAACGCATGTTCTTCTTGTTCTCTTATTCTATATGTTAAGTCTGCCAGCTGTGCGTATTCCATCAGTTTAAGTTGCCATTCTTCTTTGGTTGGGACCTCGCTCCTTTTCCGTTTTTGGGATAAGAAGACATGGGGCGCGGTAGTGGCATACAGAAATAGTCTTTTTTGACACCTTGGAATTTCCCTCTGAATTATCCCCAACAAAAGGACTCTAGTTTTCTTTTGGAAATATACTTTTAAACATTTTTTTCAATTCATTATATATCATTTCCCAATACTCTTTTACCCTTTTACAAGTCCACCACATATGATAAAACGTACCCTCAACTTCGTTACATCGCCAGCACTTATCTGATTTAGACTTACACATTTTAGCAAGTCTGCTCGGAGTTAAATACCATGTGTAAATCATTTTCAGGCAGTTCTCCTTCAGAGTACCATGCTGTGGACTTCAAATTGCTCTTCCAAAGTTTTTGGTTAACTTCTAGTTCCTTTTCCCTATACGTAATGTGGGGGAGACAGAGCAAGACTTGGTTCTGGCCATATTTCAAGACCTGCTTCTTTTCTGACTCTTCCGCTCAGATGCTGTTTCATAAGCCCAAGGCTGAACTTCTAATCTTTCCTCCCCAATGCCCCTCCCTCTCCATTAACCTTCCTTCTTCCCTGACACTCCCATCTCCCTCAGCAAGCACGAAGCTGAGCTGTTCCCTTTGACTCCTCTCCATCCTGCCCCCTGCACCAGTTATTTGGTACATAGTCCACCGGTGGGCTGCCCACTTTCCCTTTGACCCTCTAGACTTTGGACTGCAGCTCCCATCATCCATAACTATTGGCCATGCTGGTTGATGGGACTTGTTGTTGTTGTTGTTGTTGTTGTTTAGTCGTTTAGTCGTGTCCAACTCTTCATGACCCCATGGACCAGAGCACGCCAGGCACTCCTGTCTTCCACTGCCTCCCATAGTTTGGTCAGACTCATGTTGGTAGCTTCGAGAACACTGTCCAACCATCTCGTCCTCTGTCGTCCCCTTCTCCTTGTGCCCTCCATCTTTCCCAACATCAGGGTCTTTTCCAGGGAGTCTTCTCTTCTCATGAGGTGGCCAAAGTATTGGAGCCTCAGCTTCAGGATCTGTCCTTCCAGTGAGCACTCAGGGCTGATTTCCTTCAGAATGGATAGGTTTGATCTTCTTGCAGTCCATGGGACTCTCGAGAGTCTCCTCCAGCACCATATTAATGGGACTAGAGCCCAACAATATTCAGAGGCCCACGGATTAGCTATCCTGTCATACAACAACATTGACCACGCGATTCTCAGAGATGGACTCTGAGGTTCTGTTCCTACCCGCACGGACAAGTCCAGAGAGTGTCATCAGGAAGCGCTTTAGGAATCCCTGGCAGCTGTGCTACAGGGCTCCCACAGACATGGAAATACCTCGGAGGGTAGACGGAGTCATTCCGAATTGCTTCCACCCCAAGGCTGACCACCTGTTTCCCTCTGTAGCTGTGGGATCATCACAGATTATGGTCGTGGCTCCATCAGTACCTTCCATTGCCAAGGGATGAAGGGTCGATATGTGAGCGTGAACCACCCCGGAGAGCCAGCTATCCTGACGTTGTGTGAGGTGGAAGTCTATGGGACAAAGCTGGAGGATGAGCCTTAGGGATCACCAGCCATGTGTCGTGCGGAAAGGGGAAGGGGCAGAACCGATGGATCCGGTGTTGGTTGTCCAATAAATATCCTTTGAGCAGCCTTCTTTTGCCTCTCCAGTTTGTTCGTCAGAACCAAGGGAGGTCTTGATTCTGCCTGTGCCAGAGAGCAGAGCCCTAGGGGAGCCCAAGTGACACCTTGTGGAGCCTGCAAGTCCTATTTGCCAGGAATCCCTCACAAAGAGAACTAGTCGCACAACGAGGAAGGCCAGAGATTTCTGCTCTAAGAGGACATGGGTGTAGAAATCCTACCTGTGTGCATCATTTCTTACTATTCAGGACCAGAACTCCTTGAAGTGATTGCACCCCACAACTGATGATAGTGCAGGGAAGGGTTATTACTGAAGATTATATCTCTCCCCAGGGCCGTCTTAAGCCTATCTGGCGCCATGGTGCAGGGATCTCTCCGGCGCCCCCCAACGCCCCCCCATCCTTTGGCAAACAACGCCCGGTACTGCCTCCCTAACTCCCTCCCTCCCTCCAACCAGCTGGAGCCTCCGGGGGTGGGGGAGCACTGCAAATATACCTGCTCCTCTCCAGTACTCCTGATGCACCTGGAAGCGCGCAGGACGGCTGGGACTGGGAGCCCCTCCCAAAGGCGCGAGAAACCCCTTCTAAGCACCCAAGAATAAAAGCAGTGTTTTTCGGGGCCGGGAAGGGGGCAGAGGATCCACCATCTGGGCAGCTGCAGGACAAAACGTGGAACGCCGCCCGTTTAATTGCGGGGGGGGGTTGGACTGGATGACACCGGGGGTCACTTCCAACTCTCCAGTTCTGCCACAAACTTGGGAAAAACAGGCGTGGTGTGTATGTGTGCAGCAGGAAGGGACCTTGGTAAGCATCTAAAACAAACCGGTCCCCCCTTTTTGGATGGGGCTGGGTGGGATTCCAAAATAAAAAGCAAAAGTGCTCCAGCAGCAGGCTGGAGAAGCGCTCAGAGGAGCAGCGGCCGCCGGGGATCACACCCTGCTCGGGACTCCTTGGGCTCCTTCCCACCGCCCCGCGTCCTGCGCAGCAGCAGGCTGGAGAAGCGCTCAAACTCAAAGGAGCAGCAGCTGCTGGGGATCGTCGTGCCTCGCCCGGGACGCCTCAGGCACCTTCCCGGCTGCCCCGCACCCTACTCCAGTCCTGCGCAGCGTCAGGCTGTGTCTAGAGAGAGACAATTGCAGCACAGGCAATTGCAGCACTGAGAGGAGGGAGAAATAGAGGGCGCACGGAACTGGCGAGGCTGGAGCGAGGCGCCCCTTTTCCTTCATTCGCTCTGAGGCGCAGCGCTCGCCTCATGGAGGAGGAAATCTCCAAGGGAGAATGGGGAAGGAAGGGGGTTTAAAAGAAGAACGGCACAAATAAACACAGACCCCCTTCCTCCTCAGAGATTTCCTCCTCCGTGAGGCGAGCGCGACAGATGCAAGGGAGTTACAGAGCTGCCAGAGGTAGACCGGGGAAACGCAGCAGCAGAAATGAGGGGAGAGCTGACTGAATGGGGCTTCAGCCACAGAGCGGACTGAGGGACTGGCGGCGTGCAGGAGGGAAAGGGGAGGCTGCCGGCAAAGCCGTGCAGTCCCACTCGCTGGGGCGCCCCCTAGAGGCCAGCGCCCTGGCGCACCGCGCCACAAAGCTCTATGGCAAAGACGGGCCTGTCTCTCCCTCCCCCCCAACCACAATTTCCTAAAGCTGTTATCATAAACCTTGTTACAGGTGGGTAGCCGTGTTGGTCTGCCATAGTCGAAACAAAATAGAAAATTCTTGCCAGTAGCACCTTAGAGACCAACTGAGTTTGTTCTTGGTATGAGCTTTCGTGTGCATGCACACTTCTTCAGATCTGAAGAAGTGTGCATGCACACGAAAAGCTCATACCAAGAACAAACTCAGTTGGTCTCTAAGGTGCTACTGGACAATTTTTTTAATTTTTTTTTCAACTCCATCAGACCAACACAGCTACCTAGATGAATCTAGAATCATGAGAAGAGAATAATGGAAGTCACTGAGTATTTTTAAATTGTAAAACAGAAAATATATATAGCACTTGGTTTGTTACTATGTTGTGTATTTTTGTGTTTTTATATTGTAACCACCTTGTGATCCTCAGTTGAAGGGCAATATAGAAATTTTTATCACCATCAAAATGCTGTTGGTCTGTGGGGGAAATTCCATCCCCACAGATCCCCATTCCACACCCACAGAATTTTGCGTGTTTCCTCACCTAAACACCATGGGAAACTGGACTTTGGTCCTTGATGTGCACCATGAACTCAGCCTCCGAAATTATGGTCCGATAGCCTGAAGAATCCTAAGAAAGACAGTGGGAGGGCTGAGGTTAAAGACAGGCAGGAAGGCAGATTCGAAGAGCGTTGAACAGCCTGGCAGGTCAACACTACCAATGTAAGCCTTCTTCGATTCAGATTCAGACTTGCAGAATTACCATGCAACTGTCATTCTCCAAAGAGCTGGAGGTCCTCATGGATTTTAACATGCCCTCAAGAACAAAAAAGCACACCTCAGTTTCTGAACTCTTTGAACTCTGGGCCCTACACCCCCCACCCCACTCCCAACTCCAACTGGGTCCTGGCTCCCTCCCACAGGAGGAAATAACATTCCTCTCTCGCAGGTGCCAAATGAAAGACTTCAAATGAACAGTTAATGCATGTTTGGAACAAGCAAATCCTAAAATGAGTATTTATTTTGGCCGTGTCCCATGCCCATTAAGCTTTGGAGCCAACAGTTTTGTGGAGGGAGGGTGGGTGTGCTTTGGTGATGCAGTCAGGGGTGGGGAGGGACTGAGACTCTAGGTCAGTTTCCCTGTGTGAGGTCAAGAGGCTCTCTTGAGAACTTCACATGGACCTTCTGGATCAGAGTCCAGAATCCTGTTCTCTCAATGGCCAACCAGAAGCCCATGGGAAGCCCACAAGGAGCAGGGCAGCGCAACCGAGCGCTCGCCACTTGTGATTCCCAGCAGTTGGCATTCAGAGGAAGATCGTCCATGACAGAGGAGGGAGAACAGAGCCATCATGCCCAGTAAGCCTTAGCTGCCCTCTGGCATGCCACTTACATAGGTCATAGATAATTCCAATAGAATAGAGTGGGAATGGTTGCTGTTCTTGTTGACTTCTGTTGGTCTCAAGAGACAGAGGAGTGAGTCTCTGGAGGTGAAGTTAAACCATTGTGTCCGTAGCACCAAATTGACCTCCTCAGTGTGCAAGCCTGGGCAGTGTGTATGGAGGTCCTGGGCTGCCCAGACAGCAAGACCCACCCCCCTTCAGTCTCACTGATGTGGACCAAAGGAAAGCAGAGAAATAGATTTTGCACCAGCTTGGCCGCAGGAGTTGCCGGAAGGAGGTATACAAGGCGCCATCCAATTGCCTTAGGGATTCCACTCCAAATTTGGGTAGGGTTACTCCTTAGCCTTTTCTTCTCCTAAAAACATCCCGCAAGGCAGTAGAGGTTTAGGACCAGAGTTTTCCTTCTCCTAGGAGAGCTACCTTCCCAGGATGATGAGCCACCATCCATCCTTCACTTCCCTCTACAGCATGTGGAGGAACCTCCTTCTTCACTGTTGGATCCATTCTTGGCCTCATCCACTCAACCTGCCGGAGCCTGCTTTTGCATGCAGTCCCTAACTCACTAAGGGTTTGTGACCCATGGGCTACCCTCACCTGGTTCAAGTGACTAGTCAAAGCTGCAGGGCTCAGGAAAACCCAGTCTGACTGCTGCTAACTTGCTTACCCTCTGGAAAGATGCCAGGGGAGGGAGGCAGAGACGTTCCCATGGAGACCATTTCAAAAGGGAAGCACCCCTCCCTCCACAAGGCTGACCACAAAGTGTTCATTTTGGAGTTTAGCTGATGTGGTTGGGACCTGCCAGTATCAGCGCTCAGTTTGGCACCCATCTGACCTCTAAATGGGATAAATGGAATGAGGATGTCTTCTTCTAAAACCATCTCCTGCCAAGGAGGTGCCGTTATTTCCTCTTGGGAGAGAGTCAGAAACCACACAAGCCCACTCAGACCCTACTCAGATGAAGGGTGTCAAAACCTGATCTTGATCCTCTAGATCCTGGTGTCACCATCTCTCTGATTGGCCAAGTTGAGCCACGTCAGGCAAGCGCTGCCCATTGGGAAGGGGATAAAACCTGGAGGTGCAGGACTCCTCTGGAAGCAGGGAAGTCTCAGTTCCAGTCTGGGGAGAAGAACCTGTGTCTCCTGTCCCACCAAGAGCAACAGACGCTTCTGCAGATCCCAAGAAAGGGAGGAAAGGTAAGTCGGGGAAACCCACTGGGTGTGATTAATGAAGCCTAGAACACCTCCCCCAAAAGAAAGTCTTGACCCTGACTGCCCCACAGAATGGGCATCTCTAAAACTGTGGTTTCTTTTTGACATTAAATGTTGGTTAGGCACCTTTGGAGAACACCTTTCTGATGGGCTGGGTTGATCCATGTCATGCAAGCACTGCCCATCGGAAGGGCCATGGGCCATCTCATCCAACATCCTGTTCTCACTGTGGCCAGCCACATATCCCAAAGATGTGTGACCGTGTGTGACAGAGAAGGTGGCCTGAATCCCAGATGACACCACAGCTTCAAGTAAATGAAAAATCCATGGTTTGGCATGGGGAAGGAGGGAGGACGGTGGCCTCAGGAGAAGCCCCCCTGCTCACGCCTTGCCTTGGGCCCCAATAATTTCACTCACGAGAGGAATGGACAAAGGTTGGTTTATTGCATGAAGGGAAAGCGGCAAGAGCAAACAAGTGCTGCTTCAGGCAGCAAAGTTGCAAGAGAAGCAGGCAGCTATTTCTATGGTGCCTACGCCCCTTACTCTAAGGAAGAAGGATCCCCATGGAAAGCCTAAAGAAGCAAAGCGGCATGTCGGTCCTGGATCCTGTGGGAGCTAACCAGGCATGGTTAACCTAGGAAGCAAGTATTCTTTTGAGCCAATGTTAGGCGATGGAGAGGGCAGGGGGTCTTTGGGATAAGTCATTCATTATAACCTCTTTATTCTGTTGTTCTGTTGGTTCTTTCCTATTAAGTTCCTGCCTGTTTCACATTTGGGTCATTGGTAGTTGAAAGGATACAATCCCAGTAAGAAATGGCCAAAGTGATTATCTTCCCAAGGTTCTTAGTACGGTCTGTGTGGAACCCATTCTTTTCACAGGAGATGTGAATCAGATGTTGTTGCCAACGCCTGATCACCGTGCGGATCTGGAACCTCAAGTTCCAGGGCACATTCAAGGCAAGGACTTGCACCAGGGTCAAGAAAGTTAACCGAGGGGCGTGTTTTATATGATGCCGTGTCATGATCTACAGAAATAAACCTTGAGAATTCTGTACTGAACCATGGGGGAAAGTTCAGATTGGCATGCACACACCCTGACACGTGCTTGGCACCATCCCTCGGTAAAAAGCCCACAAATTCCATCTCCGAAGGGCAGAGGGCACCCAAGGAGGTATTGGTGAGCACTACAGAAGGGACTTCATCTTCTGTGGGCTCTGCATCGGGAATGATGGATCTACACGGGAGCAGAAATAGGTTACAGCTCATATTTCACAAAAGCTGGAGCCGGCACAACGCCTGAATTTTTACACACCTTCAGTGCAGGTGTGTAAAGTTCTAGTTAGCTTTTTCCAACCTGGCACCTGGTGTCAATTATATTGTGTCGTAGGGGACCTGGCAGTAGGGCTGCAGAGTGTGGGGCTCAACATTATAGCAGGGAAAGACTTCATTCTTGCTGTGATGGGTTTTCAGCAGTCTCTTGGTCTATGCCAGGCATAGGCCAACTCGGTCCTCCAGCTGTTTTGGGACTACAACTCCCATCATCCCTAGCTAATAGCACCAGTGGTCGGGGATGATGGGAGTTGTAGTCCCAAAACATCTGGAAGGATGAGTTTGCCTATGCCTGGTCTAGGCTTTGTGGCAGGAGCGGAAGCACAGCCCTTGCTGGTTCTCAGGGCCCTGACAAGCTGCTGGAGAAGGAGAGAGAGGGGGCTTGCTGCAAGGCGGGCTATGGCGTTGATTGACGCATCCTTGGTCTTTGACAGCCACACACCCTGAACACAGAGGCTGCTGGTGATCCCTAACGCATCTCTTCTGGTACAGCTCCGTAAACATCCACTTCACACAGTGTCAGACAATTGTAGCGAGGAAGGTGGATGCTCACATAGCGGCCTCTGCGCCAGCGGCAGTTGAAGCGACTGACGGAGCCCGGTGTGACGTCTGTGATGGTCCCGCACCTGTAGGGAGAAAAGGAGAGTTAGACACAATTAGGAATAAGGAATTAGGAATAATTTATTGGCCAAGTATCAAACAGACTTGGAATTTTTCTTCGACTACATTGCAATGTAAACGTACCTCATACAAACACTATACCCCTCACGATACAACAGCACAGCAAGAAACCCCATACCACCAACTGTCCTCCCTTCCGCCCCAACTAGAAATTCAACAGTTTGATGGCACAAGGGAAAAAGCTATTCCTGTGCATAGACATGTTTGTCCTGTAGCGACCTCCGGATGGGAGTAAATCAAAACGGTAATGACCAGGATGCGAAGGGTCTGCGACAATTCTCTCTGCTCTCTTCTTGGCTCGAGCAACATAAAGTGTCTCTATTGGAGGCAAACTAGCACCAATTACCCTTGCTTGTTGGAGCCTCTTCTTACCCAGCTTAGAGGCTGTGCCATACCAGGCAGTAACAGAATTACAGAGAACAGTTTCAATGGTACCTCTGTAAAATTGGATCAACAATTCTTGGGGCAAATTAAATTTTCTTAGTTGTCGCAAGAAATACAATCTGTGGTGGACCTTTTAAATAATGATATTGATGTTGTCTGGCCAATTTAAGTTTTGAGAAATTATAGAGCCCAGGAATTTAAAGGACTCTACCGCTACAACCATATCAGCAAGAATGGAGAGTGGCAGCGAGATGGGAGAGTGCTTTCCAAAATCGATTATCATTTCCTCAGTCTTTTGGGCATTTAGTACCAAGTTATTCCTGCTGCACAAGTGTGTGTGTGTGTGTGTGTGTGTGTGTGTGTGTAGGAAGCATTCGCAGGCCATTGTCAAGGATGGTGGAATCAATCAATTCCAGTTTCTTATTTTTCCAATCTTAATATCAGTTCTCCACATTTCCACATCAGTCTGTGATCTCTTTTGTTTGAGTCATCACAAAAAATTGTCAGCGTTTTCGTGTGAATTTATCCTAATATACCCATTTTTGCAAAGCAATTTCTCCTGATAGCATGCAGTTTTGTATGTCATCTTCACTTATCCATCCTTTAATATGCACCCTTTCCCATAGGATGTGCACATGACATTACTCAGCGGGAGAAGAAAATTTGTTGCTAAATTCGGAGAAGTGCAACTTCCAAAAGATGGCAGAGTTTTGGTCCGTGTATTCCTTCAGAACGTGCGGATTGGGTAAGTTTGCCTTTAAATGCCACTTGAATCAAATTTCTCCCGCACCTCTAGCCATTCTAGCACATGCCTTGGTTATGACGGCCAGGTTGGATCGCACCCACCTAGTCTGCCACTGCCAGCATCCTGGGAATTCTTGTCTGACGTGCTGCTACCTGTTGCCAGGTAGACCACCATCTTCTGATCTGGATTAAAGAATTTATTTCTGTTTAATGGTGGACCTGACCCCCTGATTGCATACACCTATACAGTTAATGGCACATTTAAAGCTCCTTTAATGGGAGGTGGGTGGCGCTATGGTGTAAACCACTGAGCCTAGGGCTTGCTGATCAGAAGGTCAGCGGTTTGAATCCCCGCGATGGGGTGAGCTCCCATTGCCCGGTCCCAGCTCCTGCCAACCTAGCAGTTCGAAAGCACGCAAAGTGCAAGTAGATAAATAGGTACCGCTCTGGTGGGAAGGTAAACGGCGTTTCCGTGCGCTGCTCTGGTTCACCAGAAACAGCTTAGTCATGCTGGCCACATGACATGGAATGACTATCTGCAGACAAATACCAGCTCCCTCAGCCTATAGAGCAAGATGAGCGTGCAACCCAGAGTCATTCGCGACTGGACCTAACGGTCAGGGGTCCCTTTACCTTTACCTTTTAAAGCTCCTACCACCTCCCACAAGAATTCTGGTACTGAGCTGCAATTCCCAGTACACCTTGCAAACTGCAGTTCCCATAATTCTTTTTTGGGGAGAGGGGTGCTTTCACCAGGGGTATGCACACAGCATCTGCCTCTTTCCTACTTTCTTCCTATCATCACAAACACAAGAGGAGACTAAGAAGTAGTCACTCCCAGCAAGTGTTCTTGAAGTTTTTCTCTGAAGCCCCAGAGATCATTCAGGTTCAGGGACCAAGTGACAGCTGGCAGCTGGAACTTACAGAGTGTTGGATTTGCCGTGGTCAAAAATGGTGTTCCCCACACGGACCTCAGCTCCCAGGAGCCTTTCGCTGCAGCAGTCAGCGCGGTTTTTCACCAACACAGCTACGATGGCGTACTCGGATTCCAAATCCACAAGCCACCAGGGGTTGTTCTCATCATTGGTGTGGGCGCAGGAGCGCGTGTAGAAGTCCCCAGAATAGATCCCATCCACAGCTTTGAATGCCGTTCCATATTCATATGTGGAGGACTGATAAGCTCGTCTTCCTTTGGCCAAGTTCAATACTAGAGACATGTGATGAGGAAAAGAGGGGAAGAGGAATGTTCATGCTTCATTTGTTTACTTGGAATCATAGAATTATAGAGTTGGAAGGAACCTGGAGGATCATCATAGAATCCTAGAGTTGGAAGAGACCACAAGGACCATCCAGTCCAACCCCCTGCCAAGCAGGAAACACCATCAAAGCATTCCTGACAGATGGCTGTCAAGCCTCCGCTTAAAGACCTCCAAAGAAGGAGACTCCACCACACTCCTTGGCAGCAAATTCCACTGTCAACAGCTCTTACTGTCAGGAAGTTCTTCCTAATGTTTAGGTGGAATCTTCTTTCTTGTAGTTTGAATCCATTGCTCCGTGTCCGCTTCTCTGGAGCAGCAGAAAACAACCTTTCACCCTCCTCTATATGACATCCTTTTATATATTTGAACATGGCTATCATATCACCCCTTAACCTTCTCTTCTCCAGGCTAAACATACCCAGCTCCCTAAGCCGTTCCTCATAAGGCATCGTTTCCAGGCCTTGGACCATTTTGGTTGCCCTCCTCTGGACACGTTCCAGCTTGTCAGTATCCTTCTTGAACTGTGGTGCCCAGAACTGGACACAGTATTCCAGGTGAGGTCTGACCAGAGCGGAATACAGTGGTACTATTACTTCCCTTGATCTAGATGCTATACTCCTATTGATGCAGCCCAGAATTGCATTGGCTTTTTTAGCTGCTGCATCACACTGTTGACTCATGTCAAGTTTATGGTCTACCAAGACTCCTAGATCCTTTTCACATGTACTGCTCTCAAGCCAGGTGTCACCCATCCTGTATTTGTGCCTTTCATTTTTTTTGCCCAAGTGTAGTACTTTACATTTCTCCCTGTTAAAATTCATCTTGTTTGCTTTGGCCCAGTTCTCTAATCTGTTAAGGTCATTTTGAAGTGTGATCCTCCATTGTGTCGCGGCACCCTGGGGTACCTTGAATGATGGTCAGGGGTGCCGCAGGTAACACTGGCCTCTGTCCCTCTTTCCTTCCTTCCCTCCATCCTCTGCCCCCCAAAGGCGTGCACAGCTGATTGTTTCAGCAGCCCTGGCTACAAGCTCCCCAGGCAAATGGTGTCTCTGGGGCTGGCCAGGGGGTGCTGGTTACCAGAAGCAGAGGTGGCCTCGGAGCAAGCAAGCAAGAAAGCCCCCTGTGGGGCAGTGTGAGGAGGCAGCTCTCCAGGCATCCACAAAGCAATCCAGCTTTTGTGTTTTGCAACGGTTTGTTGGGAAATTGGCAAACCTGCATTATGGGTTGAGGTGACCCCCGGGTAATCACCTTATTATAACCATGTTTCAAAATTTCAACATACAGCCTGTGCAAGAGGGTGGGGATAGGAACTCCTCATTGTGGGGAGGCACCATCTAGGTTTAGATTTGGCCCAGAGAAACCCCTGCTTTCCCAATTCTTACCTGTATATCTTGATTTGTAGCTCTGGGACTGTCCTGTCTCTATCAGGAGTGCCAGGGCCAACAGCAGGGTCCAGATGTTGAGCATCCTGCAGTTGGGAGATACAGAGTGCATCTAATCCAGAATGCAACAGCTGGACAGGTGACTGGGAGTGGCTGCTGAGACCATATAACACTGGTCCTGAAAGACCTACATTGGCTCCCAGTACGTTTCCGAGCACAATTCAAAGTGTTGGTGCTGACCTTTAAAGCCCTAAATGGCCTCGGTCCAGTATACCTAAAGGAGCGTCTCCAGCCCCATCGTCCAGCCCGGAAACTGAGGTCTAGCACCATTGCCGGTCTTGGGGGACAGCTGAGAGGCCTGAATTCAGAATGTGTGGCTAGGCTGGCCATAGGAACTGTCCTCCTCCAAAGTGCTGGAGATCCCTAACAGTCAGTTAACAGACTTAAAAAATAATAATACAGCTTTAGATCTACCCAATAAGCTTTAGATCTACCCAAAAAGGATCAGGGCCTTCTTTTTTGTGGAGGGGGTAGGGTAGGAAGTTCTAGACTTCAAAGATCACATCCAGTGGGTTTTCCCGACTTACCTTGCCTCCCTTTCTTGGGATCTGCAGAAGCGTCTGTTGCTCTTGGTGGGACAGGAGACACAGGTTCTTCTCCCCAAACTGAGACTTCCCTGCTTCTAGAGGAGTCCTGCACCTCCAGGTTTTATCCCCTTTCCCAATGGGCAGCGCTTGCCTGACGTGGCTCAACTTGGCCAATCACAAAGATGTTAACAGTAGGATCTAGGGGATTAAGATCAAGTTTTGACAACCTTCATCTGAGTAGGATCTGAGTGTGCTTGTGTGTTTTCTGACTCTCTCCCAAGAGGAAATGGCATGTCCTTGGCAGGAGATGATTTTAAAAGAAGATATCCTCATTCCATTTATCCCATTTAGAGGTCAGATGGGTGCCAAACTGAAGAACGCTGATACTGGCAGGTCCCAACCACATCAGCTAGCCAGATATCCCAAAGATGTGTGTGACAGAGAATGTGGCCTGAACCCCAGATGACACCACAACTTCAGGTAAATGAAAAATCCTTGGCTTGGCATGGGGAAGGAGGGAGGACGGTGGTCTCAGGAGAAGCCCCCCTGCTCACGCCTTGCCTTGGGCCCCAATAATTTCACTCACGAGAGGAATGGACAAAGGTTGGTTTATTGCATGAAGGGAAAGCGGCAAGAGCAAACAAGTTTCTATGGTGCCTACGCCCCTTACTCTAAGGAAGAAGGATCCCCATGGAAAGCCTAAAGAAGCAAAGCGGCATGTCGGTCCTGGATCCTGTGGGAGCTAACCAGGCATGGTTAACCTAGGAAGCAAGTATTCTTTTGAGCCAATGTTAGGCGATGGAGAGGGCAGGGGGTCTTTGGGATAAGTCATTCATTATAACCTCTTTATTCTGTTGTTCTGTTGGTTCTTTCCTATTAAGTTCCTGCCTGTTTCACATTTGGGTCATTGGAAGTTGAAACGATGTAAACCCAGTAAGAAATGGCCAAAGTGATTATCTTCCCAAGGCTCTTAGTACGGTCTGTGTGGAACCCATTCTTTTCACAGGAGATGTGAATCAGATGTTGTTGCCAACGCCTGATCACCGTGCGGATCTGGACCTCAAGTTCCAGGGCACATTCAAGGCAAGGACTTGCACCAGGGTCAAGAAAGTTAACCGAGGGGCGTGTTTTATATGATGCCGTCTCATGATCTACAGAAATAAACCTTGAGAATTCTGTACTGAACCATGGGGGAAAGTTCAGATTGGCATGCACACACCCTGACACGTGCTTGGCACCATCCCTCGGTAAAAAGCCCACAAATTCCATCTCCGAAGGGCAGAGGGCACCCAAGGAGGTGTTGGTGAGCCCTACAGAAGGAACTTCATCTTCTGTGGGCTCTGCATCGGGGGTGATGGATCTACACGGGAGCAGAAATAGGTTACAGCTCATATTTCACAAAAGCTGAAGCCGGCACCACGCCTGAATTTTTACACACCTTCAGTGCAGGTGTGTAAAGTTCTAGTTAGCTTTTGCCAACCTGGTGCCTGGTGTCAATTATATTGTGTCGTAGGGGACCTGGCAGTAGGGCTGCAGAGTGTTCTTCTCCTCCTTACATTTTCCAATATTTCTTACAAAATACTTTTCCAACTTACAAATCTAATTCATCATTTTTAATTATCCTCCACACCCACTGTATTTCTAAGCTTTCATTGTCTAATCCCAAATCTATTGCATCCACATAATTAAGATTGGTTTTACATTTAGCACTTTCCCCCCTTTCTTTCCCCATTCATTTTAAAACCTTTAAGCATTGTCCATTGCCGAACCATATGTCTAACCGTAATAGCAAGAGAATTTCCATAGAAATCATAACTTTTCAACCCACCCCCACCCTTTCAAATCCCAAAGTTCCACAGTCCTGGGAAACTGGCTTGTGCTCCATTCTTATCTCATATGTCCTTGAGAGTTTTTCAACAACCAAAGTCTGTGCCATCTTCCTGCGGACGCTCTTCTTTCCTGCAGTTTTCCCATTTTTCTTCCTGTTATTTTTAGCCTCCTGATTTTTCTAACTTTCCCCGATGGGTTGAGTCCACCTTTCTTTCCTTGGATTTTCTCCTCTTCTGTGTAATTATCCCCATAGCTTTCACAAAAAGTCTTAAATTCATCTTCCTGCACAGTTAAGTCCGCAGCTACCACTGTCCCTGTTAGCTGATTTAGCTGGTTGACTCCTGCCGTTAATTTGCACAAAGGTTCCAGAACTTTTATTTTAAAGTCCTTAGTCAGTTTCCTTTTGGGCATCCTCAAAGTCCATAAAGTCAGTACAGCTAATGCAGTCCAAATATTATCTCAAAGAGAGGGCAATAGTATCTTAAAAGCTTCAGAAATTTCCTTATTTACAAAGTCAATAAATTGCTTCGGAATTCAAAATTATACTGCTTCCTCCTTCATCAACGTCAGGGAACCGACTTCCATTTTTAGAGTTCCCAAAACTTCCAAATTTAATTCAATTTTCTTTTCTTTTTTTTTGCTCTTTTGTTAAAATCAGTACTTATGAAATCCAATTAGCCAAATCACGGAAGAATTGGACGCTCTCTCTGCCGGCTGCGGCTACTTCACGCTGCGAGGCAAGCGGTGAATCCACAGCCCCCACGCCTTCTACCTCGCCCGTCACGGCTGCCCTTACTAGGGCTCACCGGAGAGCGAGGGAGGCACGCCTGGGGGGGCCCGCCGGATCCCATGGCTTCAGGACACCCCTCCTGGAGTTTCTGGGGGGTCAAGGCGCAGTCTCGACTCCCCCCTCCCTCACAGCGGCGGAGAAACCTCGGACGTGAGGTTTCTCCCGACCGCTCAGAATGGCGTCCAACCGGAAGTCCTACCTTGCCTTTCTTTCTTGGGATCTGCAGAAGCGTCTGTTGCTCTTGGTGGGACAGGAGACACAGGTTCTTCTCCCCAAACTGAGACTTCCCTGCTTCTAGAGGAGTCCTGCACCTCCAGGTTTTATCCCCTTTCCCAATGGACAGCGCTTGCCTGACGTGGCTCAACTTGGCCAATCAGAAAGATGTTGGCACCAGGATCTAGGGGATCAAGATCAGGTTTTGACATCCTTCATCTGAGTAGGGTCTGAGTGGGCTTGTGTGGTTTCTGACTCTCTCCCAAGAGGAAATAACGGCACCTCCTTGGCAGGAGATGGTTTTAGAAGAAGACATCCTCATTCCATTTATCCCATTTAGAGGTCAGATGGGTGCCAAACTGAGCACTGATACTGGCAGGTCCCAACCACATCAGCTAAGCTCCCAAATGAATACTTTGTGGTCAGCCTTGTGGAGAATGGGTGGGCACCTCTGTGTTGAAACAGCCTCTTCCAACCCATAGAAACACCTCTGGCTCCCTCCCCTGGAACAAGGTCCAAGTGTAGGCCAGCTGGCAGCAGTCAATTTAAGATTTCCCGAGTCTTTCCAAGACTACCAAAGTCTCCTCTCATGATTATCTATGATCCGTGCAAGTTGAGTGTCAGAGTGGGAACAAGACCTTCTGTGGCAACTAGCCATAATTCTAGTTACAGGTAGGTAGCTGTGTTGGTCTGCCATAGTTGAAACAAAATAAAAAAATTCTTTCCAGTAGCACCTTAGTAGCACATCTGAAGAAGTGTGCATGCACACGAAAGCTCATACCAAGAACAAACTTAGTTGGTCTCTAAGGCTTGCAGATCAGAAGGTGGGCTGTCCAAATCCCCGCACCTAGCAGTTCAAAAGCACGTCAAAGTGCAAGTAGATAAATAGGTACCGCTCTGGCGGGAAGGTAAACGGCGTTTCCGTGCGCTGCTCTGGTTCGCCAGAAGCGGCTTAGTCATGCTGGCCACATGACCCGGAAGCTGTACACCGGCTCCCTCAGCCAGTAAAGCGAGATGAGCGCCTCAACCCCAGAGTCGGCCACAACTGGACCTAATGTTCAGGGGTCCCTTTACATTTACCTTAAGGTGCTACTGGAAGAATTTTTAAAATTTTGTTTCAACTAGCCATAATGTTGAAGTTCTTCCTCATCTGTCCAGGACAATATGCCTCTGAATCCCAATTACAGGTACTGCAAATCACAAATGAGGAGAGTGTTGCTGCACTCCTCTTCTGCTTGCAGGCTTCTCATGGCCACCTGATCGGCCACTGAGAGAGCAGGATCCTGGACTAGTAGATCAGACTCCAAGTGTCCCTATTTTCCAGGGACATCCCCGATTTAGAAAAGCTGTCCCGGTTTCTGATTTGATCTCGGAATGTCCCGCTTTTCCTTAAGACGTCCCTATTTTCATTGGAGAAGGGTTGCAGGGTATAGAGTTATCTGACCCCTGAGCCATCTGAAGACAATCCTGTATAGGGAATGTTTTGGGTTTTTTTAAAATCTTTAATGTTTTATTATGTTTTTATATGTGTTGGAAGCTGCCCAAAGTGGCTGGGGTAACCCAGTAAGATGTGAGGGGTATAAATAGTAAAATTATCATTTTGCAATGGGATGTCCCTAATTTCACGGAGAAATGTTGGGGGGTATGGCAGGTGGGCCTCTGGTCTTTTTTATAATCTTTATTAGTTTAAAAACACACAAATATACATACTTTGAATCAAAAAGAAAAAAGATAACTGTACAAAGAAAAAAGAAAAAAGACAAGTGAGGATATATAGAAAATAAAATAAAAGTTAAACCAAACAAAGGAAACAGGAGAAAATTCGTCATAGAAAACTAACATTTTACAATCATAAAAAAGACAACTTCCAATTCTTCACATTGTATTTGTATTTTCTTTTCCCTTAAATTTAACGCACATTCTTTTATTACTTCGTTTAACCTTTTACTTTCTTATCATATATTTGTTAGATATCCTTTTTTCCAAGAGTCAGTTTAATTCCACTGAGATTATTGCTTAAATAATATGTTTTTAAGTATTCTTTGAAAAAGTTCCATTCGCTATATATCTTTTGGTTAGAAAGCCCTCTTATCCTCCCTGACATCTTTGCCAATTCGAGATATTCTATCATCAATGTCTGCCATTCTAGTATTGTTGGTGCTGTTTCATCTTTCCATATTCTCGCCACTAGTATCCTGGCTGCTGTTGTTCCATACATGAGCAGTGGTCTTATATTCTTGTCTATTTCCAATGGCATTATTCCAAGGAGAAAGATTTCCAGAGGTTTTCTTGAATGTAAATTTAAACAATTTTTTGAGTTCATTATATATTTGGTCCCAGAAATCCCGAATAACTGTGCAATTCCACCACATATGTAGATAAGTGGTGGGCCTCTGGTCTCATCCAGGCTCATCTGAAGTTTTTAATGGAGCCTCTTTCCATCACACACACATGTAAACTGATGTTAACTCTTAGTCCCTCCCCATCAGTGATTGCATTACAAAAGCACACCCTCCCTCCCTCCACAATGATCCAGCAAACTACTGAATTTCGAGTTTAATGGGCATCATTGCACCCCGGCCAAAGTAAATACTCATTTTAGAGTTTGCTTGTTCCCCACGTGTTAAATGATAACTTGAAGGCTTTCATATATTCTGTTCATTGGACACCTGCCAGAGAAAAATGTTATTTCCCCCTGTGGGAGGGAGCCAGCGCCCAGTTGGAGATGGGGTTGAGTGTAGGGTCCACAGTTTTTTGTTTATGTTCCTGGAGACATGTTACAAATCCTTTAGGGACCTCCAGCCCTTGGAGAATGACAGTTGTCATGGTAATGAACTGATGCTCAACTACTGCCCAGTTCCTTGTGGAAAGGAACCCTTGACATGTTGTAAGCCAAGGTGAGGATTCAGGGATCTCTGTGCTATTCTGAAACAACAATGGTCCCTGTTTCTTGCACCCTTTAAGCTGCTCCCAGTTCCCATTCTACACAGAAAGGAGCCTTGAATAGTGAACAGAACATGCCTTTTCCGACTCGCCACACCCTGTGATGATGAAAGCAAAACTACAAGGTAATTCGTTCACATCAAGCAATCTTGCATGCATCCCCTCTGACAGGAAGAGGCAACGGGAACTTGCAAGGGGTTGGATTCTCTGTGGTCTGCTATTGAACTACATAACTGGGAACCAGGGGCAAAGCAACTGCTTATATACATTCCTGGACACCTGGGCCGCTCCCACTCCCAACGTGATTGGCTGTCTAAACTTCCAAGCTGCGAATCACGACTCAGAGTTCAAGGGCCAATGGCAGAGGCCCAAATCCTGAAATGTTCTGTGATTGGATATCATGTATCGAATCAGAACACAGGAGCTCAGAATCTTTAGTCCAAACTCCAGCTCAGGTAAACACAGACCACGGAATACATAACATCTTCCATGTGGATCTGGACTCCCTGCTCTCTCGCCGCCGCTGTCTCCATGGTTTTGCACCACTCCAGGGGCACCCCGACTGCCCAAGTCTCCAGGCATCAGGGCTCCAGGCCAAGCAGAGCGTGGATGCTCTTTCCGTCACAATTCCAACCCGTGGCTTTGCTTGCTGCTCCAATAATTGCACATGGGTAGATGGAGGACTAGGGACGCGGGTAGCGCTGTGGGTTAAACCACTAAAAAAAAAAAAAACCACTGAGCCTAAGGCTTGCTGATCAGAAGGTCGTTGGTTTGAATCCCCGCAACAGGGTGAGCTCCTGTTGCTTGGTCCCAGCTCCTGCCCACCTAGCAGTTCGAAAGCATGTCAAAGTGCAAGTAGATAAATAGGTACCGCTCCGGCAGGAAGGTAAACGGTGTTTCCGTGCGCTGCTCTGGTTCCAGAAGCGGCTTAGTCATGCTGGCCACATGACCCAGAAGCTGTACGCCGGCTCCCTCAGCCAGTAAAGCGAGATGAGCACCGCAACCCCAGAGTCGTCTGCGACTGGATCTAGTGGTCAGGGGTCCCTTTACCTTTACCCTTACTATTGGAGACAACAGACTTTTGCACCCAGTATCATTTGACATGAAGTGATTGGTATATGGATGTTGTTTTCCCAAAATTATCTGTGGGAGTAGACACCTGCTTCTTTCTGATGTTAGTGCTGTGAGACTTCCACGCTAAGAGATAAGCCTCTGCTTGCTGCCTTTTAAAGGCTGGGTAAAGTCTTATCTCCAATCTTAGAGCTGTGGTCCCACAGTGCTAAGATTGGGCATAAGAGGAAAAGCTATATGGTTCGTGAACGTTGACTGTCAAAGAGCAGGCAGAGGCTTGTCTCCAATCTTAGTTCTAAAAACCACAGTGCTCAGACTGGATATAAGCCTATCCCTGATCTTAGCACTTAGTGCTTCAATTGGAGATAAAGATCTCTGTGCTAGATGTCGTATGACCCATGCATGGTTTACCCCAAATGTTAAGGCAGGTGCTGCTTGATCCGAAAAGGCATTGATCAAAGCCCATAGACCAGGCCCTCCAGATGTTTTTGGCCTACAACTCCCATGATCCCTAGCTAGAAGGACCAGTGGTCAGGGATGATGGGAATTCTAGTTCAACAACATCTACAGGGCGAAGAGGAAAGTGGGAAGCCCACCGTTGGGGGAGACCAGAGAGGAGGAGGAGGCTGCAGGACTCAAAGTGGGAAGTCAACAGATGGTGGAAAATCTTTTGTCATGAGTTTATGAGAGAAGCGACATCACCTGGCAACAAACTAAAAATGTGGTGCAGGAGGAAGGATGGAGAACAGTCAAAGTAGGAAGCCATGGCTTCATGCTTGATGAAGAAGGCAGGAGCGTCAGGGAAGTGGGAAAGCGAAAGAAGAGGGAGGGAAAGAAGACGAGAAGTTCAGTCTTGGACTTACTGAACTTGAGACAACTTGAGTGAAGCATCAAAGTGGAGAAGTCAGAGAGGCCGTTCCACCCAGTAGCAGGAATTAGCACATTTGCCATTCCCACACAGAAGCAGGTCTTGAAATATGGGCAGAATCCACTTCCCCCTGCTCCCCCCACCCTGATTGGGAATAGAACGAAGGAGCTACAAGTTAGCTAATCTGCAAGGTGAGCCTGAGAGTGTCTCCTGGGAAGGACGAGTGGGGAGGGGAGAGGCAACGGGAACTTACAGGGGGTTCGACTTGCCATGGTCAGCAATGGAATTTCCCACATGGATCTCAGCTCCTTGGAGGCTCTCGCACCAGCAGTGCAGACAGCCTTTGAGCATCACGGCGGTGATGGCATACTGATCACCCAAGTCTACATGCCACCATGGCTCTTTCTCAAACTTGGTGAGGGTGCAGGAGGCATGTGTGAAGTCCCCGTCACAATTCCCGTCTACGGCTTTGCTTGCTGATGGAATAAGTGGATGTGAGATGATGGAGGACTGGCAGGCTGGGCGTCCGCTGGCCAAGTTGCGGACTGGAGTCACAGCATGGCGGAAAGAAGATGGGAAGAGAAAGATCAACTTAAGAAGAGACCTGCAGCCGCTGGATCCGGCCAAAGGGGCCCAGGTAGTCCAGCATCCTGTTCACCCAGTGGCCACCCAGATGCTTCTACGTTTCTTTCATATTACCAGTAGGTTAACAGCAGCAGCAATAAATTGAGAATGAATCTCATTCTGTTTGTTTTGTTTTACAAAGTTGCATTTGACTGTAATAAAACCTCCAAGTGGTTTGCAAATACAAAACACAACACCCACTTAACTAATCAATAATCACTTTCTTGGTGCGCAGTTCCCATGTCCAGAAGTTAGGGACTTTACCAGCTCTGAATGGGGTTGTGAACTCTTTGAAGAATGAGATGCAGAGGTTTTTTTGGAGCTCCTAGATCCATCTTTTTCACTGGAGCCTCAGATGACCTCTGTGGTGAGAGGAGAATCGGTGGTACGGTCTCCCTCATGAGGTCGTGGACTCTCCTTCCTCGGAGGTTTTTAAGCGGAGGTTGGGTGGCCACCTGTCATGGATGCTTTAGCTGAGATTCCTGCATGGCAAGGACTTGGATTGGGGTCTCTCCCAACTCTACAATTATTTTATTGCATGATTCTATGATTTTAACCTTTCCTCTCTGTGATGAAATCTCGAGGCCTGAGTGTGGGTCTAATGAAGACTTGGGGGTCATCCTTAGACGGCAGGTGCCCTGTTCTGTGCCACAGGCAAAAGGACAGCATCTCTCGCAGGGATGCGGGAGAGACAAAACAAGCCAATTCAGAGGAAGTTTATCAGAAGATTATTTTTTATTTCACCACCCCTGCTTGCCCCCCCCCCGCAGCACGCACGCACACACACACACACACACACGCAGAGACTGACGACCCCTAGCACTGGTCTTCTACCTTGGTGCCATAGACCTCCACTTCGCACAGGGTCAAGTATTCGGCCCTTCCCGGGATGTGGACGCTCACATAGCGGCCCTTGAGCCAGTTGCAATACAAGGTGTTGATGGATCCAAGGCCGGTGTCTGTGATGGTCCCACAGCTGTAGAGAAAAAGTGGAGGTGAGCCCTGGGGGGATTATTAATTCAAAACAGCTCAGTCTATGGGTATATTCATATATTTATTCATATGTTTCATTTCTATGCCGCTTTATATTTTAAAGGGGGGGAAAGAAACCTCAAAGCAGTTTTCAACCTGTATGTGAAAGGACTCCCACATGTCAGCCCCCCCTCCCATCCTATCGCTCAAAGGTGGGCTGCCCACATTCCCTGATTTTCATTATTAACCGCTGGTGTTATTTTAAGGGCACACTGCATGCCCAAGTCTTTACAAAGATTGAGGGGCCAGGTGGCTGTGCCAAGGAAGGACAAGGGGCTTCCAATGGATCTCAGAGCGGAGTGATCCACCAAGGGAGGGCAAGTGGCTTCTGGCAGAAGAGAGTAGACGGGAGGCGGCCAGGTTGAGTCAGGGCAGGACCCAAGAGGAGGGGGCTGCAGGGGTCAAGGTGGGTGAGGATCTGGTGGCGGAGCAGAGCTTTGGCTAAAAAAAGCGCAACTTCACAGAGGAGGGAGAAGCGAAGTGACTTGGCAATGTGCTGAAGAGGTCGGGCAGAGGAGACCAAGGAAAGCCTTGACTTCATCCCTGATCCAGGAAGTGGGGTGTTCTGTGGACAAAGAGTGAATGAGAAGGAGGGATTGGGGTGTGGGGTGTGTGTGTGTTTTTTTATTTATGCCCTGTCTTTTCCCCTGATGGGACTCAGCATGGCTTACAGATAAAAAGAACAGCAAAAAGCACAGAAAAGCAATCATTACCCCCCAAAAAGCCCCAATTAAACACTGGTAAAATTAAAACTGTACATATTATGTTTGCTGGGACCTGTGTAGAGGAGGGAGACCAAGATGGCCAAGAGTCTGGAAGTCTTATGAGGAACGGTTGATGGAATTGGGTATGTTTAGCCTAGAAAAGGAGATATGAGAGCCGTCTCCCAATATCTCAAGAGCTGTCACCCGGAAGATGGAGCAAGCTTGTTTTCTCCTGCGCTGGAGGGGAGGACCTGAAGCAATGTCTTCAAGTTACAGGAAAGGAGATTTCTGAAAGGAGATTTTGGGAAGAGGCAACTGGAACTTACAGGGGGTGGGACTTGCCATGGTCAGCCAGAGAGTCTCCCACACGGATCGGGGCTCCCTGGAGTCTCTCACTGCAGCAGTCCCCGCGGTTCTTCACCACCACAGCAGAGATGGCGTACTGCTCGCCCAAGTCCACGTACCACCAGGGCTCCGTGTCTAGCTGAGTGTGGATGCAGGTGCCGGTTTTATACCAGTCCCCACCGCAGTTCCCATCCACAGCTTTGCTTGCTGTTCCAATGATCTCGTGTGGGTAGATGGAGGACTGACAGGTTGGGCGCCCTCTGGCCAGGTTGTGAGCTGGAGTCAGAGAAGGACAGCAAGAAGATGAGGATGGGTGGGTGGGGCAAATCAGGGCAATAAGAGATCAGCCCATCTCATCCAGCACCCTGCTCTTCCAGTGGCCACTCAAATACTTCTGGGAAGCCCGCAAGTAGGACAGGAGGGCAACAGCATGCTCATTATTATTAAATTTAAATTTCTTTCATGCTGAGAATGAGCAGTGACACTAAAGAATACAGTACTACTTGACTTTTTACTGAATTGCACTCGCTTACTAGCAGTACCTGTGAAAAGGGTCTAGGGGTCTTGGTGGACCACAACTTAACATGAGTCAACAGTGTGATGCGGCAGCAAAAAAGGTGAATGCTCTTCTAGGCTACATCAATAGAAGTCCAGATCAAGGGAAGTAATCGTTCCACTCTATTCTGCCTTAGACCACACTTGGAATACTGTGTCCAATTCTGGGCACCACAATTTAAGAAGGATGTTGACAAGCTGGAAGGTGTGCAGAGGAGGGCAACCAAGATGATCAGGGGTCTGGAAACCAAGCCTTATGAGGAACAGTTGAAGGACCTGGATATGTTTAGTCTGGAAAAAAGGAGACTGAGAGGAGATATGAGAGCCATCTCCAAATATCTCAAAAGCTGCCACCTCCTGCTCTGGGGGGTAGGACTCGAACCAATGGCCTTACGCTACAAGAAAGGAGATTCCTACTAAACATTTGGAAAAACTTTCTGGGCTGTCCCTCACTGCCATCTCCACTCTGCCCTTGTAGGATGCTCCTCACCTGGACTTGGCTGCTGGCCCTGGTGCTCCTGTCAGGCCATGCGGAGGCCCAGAGCTGCAAGCCTGAACTGCAACGCATTGGTAAGACATGGGGAACACAAGGGCCAGTCTATGGGTCATTCTGTTATTTTCCTCTATTTCTTTGCATTGCTCGTTTAGAAAGGCCCTCTTGTCTCTCCTTGCTATTCTTTGGAAATCTGCATTCAATTTCCTGTATCTTTCACTATCTCCCTCGCATTTTGCTTGCCTTCTCTCCCCCGCTATTTGTAAGGCCTCATTGGACAGCCACTTTGCTTTCTTGCATTTCTTTTTCATTGGGATGGTTTTCGTTGCTGCCTCCTGTATAATGTTACGAGCCTCCATCCACAGTTCTTCAGGCACTCTATCCACCAAATCTAAATCCTTAAACCTGTTCTTCACTTCAACTGTGTATTCATAAGGAATTTGATTTAGATTGTATCTTACTGGCCCAGTGGTTTTTCCTACTTTCTTCAGTTTAAGCTGGAATTTTGCTATAAGAAGCTGATGATCTGAGCCACAGTCAGCTCCAGGTCTTGTTTTTGCTGAGTGTATAGAGCTTCTCCATCTTTGGCTGCAGAGAATATAATCAATCTGATTTCGATGTTGCCCATCTGGTGATGTCCATGTGTAGAGTCGTCTCTTGTGTTGTTGGAAAAGAGTGTTTGTGATGACCAGCTTGTTCTCTTGACAGAACTCTATTAGCCTTTGCCCTGCCATCTCATTTTTTACCACATCCAGCTTACCAAGGTTCATGGTTCTTACATTCCAGGTTCCTATGCAATACTTTTCTTTACAGCATTGGACTTTCCTTTCGCTTCCAGGCATATCCGCAACTGAGCGTCCTTTCGGCTTTGGCCCAGCCACTTCATCAGCTCTGAATCTACTTGTACTTGTCCTCCGCTCTTCCCCAGTAGCATGTTGGACGCCTTCCGACCTGAGGGGCTCATCTTCCAGCGTCATAACTTTTATATGCCTGTTGTCTTTGTCCATGGAGTTTTCTTGGCAGGGATACTGGAGTGGCTTGCCAGTTCCTCCTCCAGGTGGATCACGTTTGGTCCAAACTCTCCACTATGACCTGTCCATCTTGACCTGTCCATATAATAGCTTCCCTGAGTAATTCAAGCCCCTTCGCCACAACAAGGCAGTGATCCATGAAGGGGTGGCACTACCTAGGGACAAATATTACTTCCTCTTGCAGGACAGAGTCTGCACCCAGTTGGAGGGGACAGAGTCTGGGAGTTCTAGGAGTCCAGAAATTGCATTTTTTTTTGAAGGCACGTTCCAGTCCCTTGGAGATTTACACTCCTCAGAATAATTAAGCAAGTCTGGATTTGACTTAAACTAGGTTTAAATGTGTTGTTTAGATATGCTAGGCTGTCCAGTGCTTGTCCTAATTCACCTTCCTGCCCTATCTTTAAACTCACCTCCTTTTTAGCGTTATTTTTTGACCTTGTTATGGAAAAAAAAGTCCAGGGTGAGAGACTACTCCACAGCCTGGCTCATTGGGGTGCAAGTCCCCTGTGGGTCCATGCGGTCAGTCAAAGAAGGCAGTTCCAGCCAAGTAATTTGGAGCAAAACAGTGGTCAGTAGACCACAATCCTTATTGTTGCGCAACAGGTCCCCACAGGAGTAAAAAACCCCAGCATGGGGAGCCATCCTCTTTTAAAACTTCCCTCTTTCCCCCAGAATACACTTTGAGAGGCATCATAGATACAACATCACTACATCACTGGCATGACACAAATGGGGAGGGGTTTACAAGGGTTACACAAGTTCAACATTAGGTCACTTTCTCACTTTCCCAACACCTCGTAAGTACAATAAATTCGGGCTCTCAGAACACTGGAGTTGCTTAACTGCCTCTGTGGATGTCTATTGTTCCCCCCTTGGTCACTCCCTGGGTGGGGAATTAGGGCGAGATGCCCTCTTCCTGCAGCCTACGTGACTTCCTGCTTCTTGGTTCGTGGAGGGAGGTAGAGTCCAAACTCACTTTTCTTTAAGGGTTAAATGGAGAAACAAAATGAAAAATAAAAAAAATTCCTTCCAGTAGCACCTGAGAGACCAACTAAGTTTGTTCTTGGTATGAGCTTTCGTGTGCATGCACACTTCTTCAGATACATTTCGTGCATGCACACAAAATGTCATACCAAGAACAAACTTAGTTGGTCTCTCAGGTGCTACTGGTACAGGCATGAAAAGTCAATGGGCTGACCCTAGTAAGGCTGTATTAATTGTCTAGGGTGGTGAAAGAAAGAAAACAGAATGGTTTTTTCTGCTTCAGTCCTGATTTGGTTGTGCTTTCTTTTTTTTTTTAGAAGAATTTATTGACATTTTCAAAACAAGACTTAAACCCACACCCACACCTACAAATATAAAACATATATAAAATATTGCCATGATTCTTCTTCTTATTCATATACATAAAGAAAATTTCTATTTCTGAATCTTGACAGTTGACTTCCCCTGCCTTTTCACCTTCGGTTTTATATCCATAATCCCAGCACGCGATGAGTTAACACCCACTCTAGATGACTGGCAGCACAATCGCAGAGGCGGGTCTTTTCCACCTTTTAAAAGGGGAGAATGGCAGTTGGGGCGGTTGTTGTGGGTTGTGGGTCAGGGAGTGAGGGTGAGAGGGAGAGCGGGTTGGAGGTTAGGCTTAGGTTAGGAAAGGAAAGTTTTTATCCTGTTTTCATGTTGTAACCAAGCTTATGAACCTAATAGAAAAACATTGTAACCGCATTCTACCTTAACATTCCTTGATATTAATGTTACCTCAATAAACATATTTTGTTTGTTTAACGTTCGTGGACTCTGGCAGTGCGTCAGTACCTCTAGAGGTGTGGTTGAGGGGAAAAGCACTAGAGGTTTCCTGAGAGAAAGGGGACGGGTGGCTTATTTTCCTAACACACAGAGGACTGGGCAGGGAAGCCAAAGGTGCCACGCAGTTGCCAGAAGGAAAGGCAAGCTGCAGCAGTTTGGGAACCCAGGGCGGGAGATCCCAAAGTGGCAGGAGTTCCTTTTTAAGAACGTGAAACACTGAGGTACCCCGAGGACAGCTCTCATAACGTCAATGTGGGGATTCATTTTAGTCGTCGGTGAACCCTAGGGAGAGACTCAGTCAGGGGAAACGTTTTACAGTTGTGAGGCCTCTTGGTGGGAAACGAAGGGTCCCTCACAACTTCCCCTGCCTTTTCACCTTCGGTTTTATATCCATAATCTACTTTAATAACAACATCACTCTAAAAATTCAATTCCTTTAAAAAAAAACAATCATCTTAATCTATAACAACTCATAATAAACACTCATCTTATTCTATAATAATTAATATTAAATCCTTAAATCTTAACTGATTATTCTTATAACAAATCAATACTAGTTTCTTCTATCCCATATACTGCTGCTAATAACATAGAATCCCAAATATCCCTTTTCTTAAACAGAATAAAACTTACAATCTTCACCCTTCGGTTTCAGAATACCATAACAGACCATTAAAGTTTTACACTTAATAATTCACCCTACTCCCCCTCTGTCCATTGTCCATTTCCATCTATCACCGGAACCAATCTTCCAATTTTCCTCATTTCTTATCCATCCACAGATCCAGGCACAGTTCTCAGCCAGCCTTGCATCGAGCATCAAGGTGCACATCTCATCTTCTTTCGGCTTCTCCGCTTCAATGTTCCATTCTTCTTCTTTTTGTAGAAATCTTAATTCTTTGTCCCTTGCTCCCGAGCTCACACCTCGGGGGCTGGATATAACAATTCTTGCCATCCCGGGGCTGCCACCCCCATAGGACGTGTATTTTTCCCGGAGTCGCCCTGCCGTTTCTCTCCATCCTTCCAACATCCCTTTCAGCTCTTTGCCAAGGTTTTCTTCCATAATATCAAAAACTTGGAAAGCCTCCTCTGTGGGAAGTAAACTTTTTTTCATGTCCCCACTCAAGACCTTCAACTTCCGATCAAACAGTTCCAGCATCAAGATAGTAAGCCTTTGTTCATCCGTTAGTCCAGAGTTCAAAACAAGTTCAAAAACAAAGTCCAGCATATTGAGGGAGGGGATGGGTATCAAATTACAGTTTCCGTTTCTATGTTCTCCCTGTACCAGTAATTTTCCACTTCATCTCCAACTTTTCGCAGCCATTTTCCCTGAAACCAGGGCGCAGAAACCAAAACTTTAAAAGGGGATATTTTCCACAACTTACTCCCCAAGGGAAGAACTAAAGAGTCTCACTTATCAAAGTTCGAATACTTTGTAGCCATCGCTGTAACAGCAGCCTCTTAAACTGGTTATTTTCTTTCTCCCGAAGGGAGGGAGGCAGGCTTCCTTTTCAAACGTCTCCCGGATCGTTAAAAAAGCACAAAAAGTAGTCCAATCATATACTCACGACCACCGGGTTTCTTTAGCTTCAAACATCGCTGGTAGAACTTTGACGCTCGTCGCGGGGGTGACCGCCGCATTTACGTCCCGGTTGGGGCATGTCCCCTATAGCCCGGCTCCGTTGCCCCTTCACCCCCACTCCCCCTTTACAGGGGGAGCGAGGGAAGGGTTCAGAGCCATAATGGGCACAGCCGGGGAGCCCGGGGTGCGGGACGCTCTTCCCGCACCCCACCGGAGCCCCGCTTTGCGGTAGCGGGGCTCCAACCGCCGGGACGGACTGGGTCGCCTCGCAGCCGAGGCAACCCACGACCGCTCCGCGATGGCGTCGCCGCCGGAAGTGCTGATTTGGTTGTGCTTTCATTGGTATGGAAGGGTAAATAATCCTGTCTTTTCTGATGTCTCAATGTCCTTCCACACAGAAGGTTTCCCCGCCCCCCCAGTTTCTCTCCTGGTTTGAGGCTATTTACTCCTGGGAGTTTAGGGGTCCCCCCTCTAATCTATCTTGCTGTGACAGCAGGAGATCCACTTGCAGAAGACAGAAGGGCAAGGGACAACTTGGATCGAAATGTCATTAGGAGAAGGAGCTATTTCCTCCAATCCACGTTTCTGTGGGTCCTCCCTGCTGCTTCCAGAATCCATTTCTTCCTGGGGTTTTGCTTCCAAGACACCTTTGATGTAAAAATCCATTCCCTCCATTTGTTTCCTGAACCGCAACAACCATGGTGCACAGGCGTTCCAGAGGGATGTCTTAGCTAATTATTCACCTTGAAAGAAGGAATTGCCATCTTCCTGAAGGGCTCTAAACTTCTGCCAAGCTTCATGATAACGGCTTGAGGAAATGTCAAATAAAAACCAAGACATTAATTGTATGTAACCTGTGGTGGTATCTCCTCACTATCAACAAGGCTGAGGTGCAATCATAGAATCATAGAGTTGGAAGAGACCACAAGGGCCATCCAGAACTCGCTTCAAGGAGTTCTGGTTAATAATAATAATAATAATAATAATAATAATAATAATAATACCCTGCCCATCTGGCTGGGTTCCCCCAGCCACTCTGGAGAATAATGCACACAGGTGGGATTTCTACACCCATGTCCTCTTAGAGCAGAAATCTCTGGCCTTCCTCGTTGTGCGACTAGTTCTCTTTGTGAGGGATTCCTGGCAAATAGGACTTGCAGGCTCCACAAGGTGTCACTTGGGCTCCCCTAGGGCTCTGCTCTCTGGCACAGGCAGAATCAAGACCTCCCTTGGTTCTGACGAACAAACTGGAGAGGCAAAAGAAGGCTGCTCAAAGGATATTTATTGGACAACCAACACCGGATCCATCAGTTCTGCCCCTTCCCCTTTCCGCAAGACATGGCTGGTGATCCCTAAGGCTCATCCTCCAACTTTGTCCCATAGACTTCCACCTCACACAACGTCAGGATAGCTCGCCCAGAGTGGTTCACGCTCACATAGCGACCCTTCATCCCTTGGCAATGGAAGGTACTGATGGAGCCACGACCATAATCTGTGATGATCCCACAGCTACAGAGGGAAACAGGTGGTCAGCCTTGGGGTGGAAGCAATTCGGAATGACTCCGTCTACCCTCCGAGGTATTTCCATGTCTGTGGGAGCCCCTGGCTTACTAGCAGTACATGTGAAAAGGATCTAAGGGGTCTTGGTGGACCACGAGCTGAACAAGAGTCAACAGTGTGATGCAGCAGCAAAAAAAAAACTAATGCTCTTCTAGGCTGCATCAACAGAAGTCTAGCGTCCAGATCAAGGGAAGTAATATTCCTGCTCTATTCTGCCTTGGTTAGAGAACACTTGAAATACTGTGTCCAGTTCTGGGCGCCACAGTTTAAGAAGGTTGTTGACAAGCTAGAACTTGTGCAGAGGAGGGCAACCAAGATGACCAAGGGTCTGGAAACCAAGCCTGATGAGGAGTGGTTGAAGGAGCTGGGTATGTTTAGCCTGGAAAAGAGGAGACTGAGAGGAGATATGAGATATGTTTTCTCTTGCTATGGAAGGTAGGACTTGAACCAATGGCTTCAAGTTGAAAGACAGGAGATTCTGATTAAACATTCAGAAAAACTTTCTGACAGTAAGAGCGGTTTAACAGAGTTTAACAGAGTCCCACGAGAGGTGGCGGACTCTCCTTCCTTTGAGGTTTTCAAATAGAGTTTGGATGGGCTCTTTCAGGGATGCTGAGATTCCTGCATTGACCCTTGGGGGTCCCTTCCAACTCTTAAGATTCTATGATTCTCTATGATTCTATAATTCTATGAGGGTTTCAAGCTTGGTTGTTACTTGTGAGAGGAACAATTCTTTGTTTCAGGCAAGCACAATTGAGAGAACTTGAAAACTTCATACAGTACTCACTTTTTCATATATATAATTTTTGTTAAATTTTCTGTTTTACAATTTAAAATATGAATTTTGCATCCTTAAGATATCAGTGACTTCCATTCTTCTCTTTCCATGGTTCATTTTACATATCACAAATCCCTGCATATTTTACAAAAATGATACCAATTGGTTTTCCATTATTGCATCCATCTAAATTTGTTTACACTGTTGAATTGATCTTAATGCTGCCAGCATTTTCAGCTGTGAAGAAGTGTGCATGCACATGAAAGCTCATACCAAGAAGAAACTCAGTTGGTCTCTAAGCTGCTACTGGACAATGTTTTTTATTCTTTGGGTTCAATCCACCAACCAGCTACAAATCCACCTGTTACCTCGTTCAACCCACATTTTACCAGCTTCCTTGCAAGAATATCATGGAGGACTTTGTCCAAAAGAACTTTCTGAAATCAGATACACTTGTCCGCAGTATTTCCTTGATTGACCAAACTTGTTACTCCATCAAAAAGAGAAATTGGGTTCATCTGACATGACTTGTTTCTGAGAAACCCATGCTGGGTGTTAGGAATCACAGCATCCTTTTCGAAGTTCTCGCAGACTGACTGTTGAATTATCTGTTCTAGGACCTTTCCTGGTATCAGTGTCAAGCTCACTGGTGGGTAGTGACTTACATGCAGAAATAAACCAGGTGGAGGTACCCATCTGTTCTGTGGCACAGAGCAACTGCATTCCTGCATTGCAATGGGTTGGACCAAATGACCCTTCAACTCTGCGATTCTCTGACTAGGCTAATTGTGGTGCTTAACTAGTCAGCCCAAGCCATTGCCTGACAAACAGACTGGTTTGCAAGCCTGTTCTTCTACGTTCTACCCACACAGATGCAGGTTCCCAAGAACTGGAAGGGATCCAGGGCATCATCCAGACTGACCACATCATATACCCAAAATGACCAGGGCTATCAAGACCCTCGTCCCTAGCAAATTCCGAGCAAAAGTTATCACAGTGGGCAAAAATGACACCTTGTGCTTTTTGGGTGGGGCAGGGGGAGACATTTCCATTTTTATTTTACAAAGTTCAACACTGAAGTCTTACACAAGGCCACTGTTTGCCCAAGTAAGCCTTGCACACCACTGATAAACAGGTCTTGAGCAATACCTCTGTAATCATAAAAAACCCCAAAAGATTCAGGACAAACTGAAGAAAGTTCAGGAGGAGTGGCATGATTTCTGCAGCCCTGTGGGATATGTGCCCTTGGCGGGTGGCCAAGTTTCCTAACATCTGTTTGTGCCCCTGCTAGTTCTAAAATCCTGCTTGCTGGATCCCCACAGAGAACTGTTCAGCAGCTTTGAGGACAGGATGCTGGACTAGGTGGGCCATTGGCCTGATCCAGCAAGCTATTATGTTGCTGTTGCTGTAAAATATGACCATCCCATTGAGAAAGATGACTCGTGTTTTCACCATCATAACAGCAGCTTATAGGTCATTGGTTTGGGGAGAAATAGGAGTTCTCCCTGTGTGTGTGTTGGGGAAAAAGACACTATTTGGGTTTGTGTCTGACCCACAGAAAACCAACACCTGGAGGTTCAGGCTTGCAGCTCTGGGCATCCCCACGCCCTTTCCGAAGTGCCTGGATCAGCTGCAAGTCCAGGTGAGTAACCTCCTGCTAGGAGGAAGTGGGTTGTGCTGGAGCCCTAGGGGTCTGTCTCCCTGTTAGCATGAGGAACAGTCAAAAGATGGGCAAGGTGGGCTCAGAGCCAGCCAGGAATGCTAAGAGGAGGCCTTTGGAGGAATCAAGAGCCCTGGTGGGGGGACAGGAGTGGTGCAAAATGTTCCTCTTCAGTCCTTGTCCGCATGGAAATGGGGTGAGCGGGAGAGAAAGAGAGAATTCTCGGAAATTACGGGGGAAATGGCAACACTTGCATTAGCATGCTACTGTTACATGTTTTCAAGATTCAGCCTGCAAGAGCAAGTTTGGGGAAGTCCGTGAGGTGTGGTAGCTGTGTGATTAAATCTGTGGTTCGGTGACCCTGGAAAGGGGGAACCTGGAAACTAAGGCAAGAGGATGAAAGGGTGGGGCAGGAGACCGCTCAGTTGAATTTCATGCGCTTGGGGTCTCTTGCCTGAACTGTGAGGTTGGCAGGACAGCCTTCCTGGTCCAAAGCTCCCTGCCTTGCTGAGCAAAGGTCCGGCAGGCAACTCTTGGTCTGCTGTTCCCTGACAGGTGGGAGAAGCTGCCAAGATGTCCACAGGTGCAGCAGGCAGCAGCTCTGGCCAAGGGAGCTGAGTCCACTGGGCCCAAGAGAAAAGCTGGGCTGATACTCCAGGGCAGGAAGGTGTATCCAGGCAGTCTGCACTGCAAATCTCATTCACACTCAGACTTGCTTCTTTACCCATACTTCTAACATGACTTCAGGGGGGGGGAATACAGCATGGTCGCCAACTAGGTTTTACTCAGAGCTATCATTTAAATTAACAGACATAACTTAGGGGCCATCACACTTTTGCTTAACCCATATTTTGATTGCATTGTGTACCAATTAATTTCCCCAGGCCCAAGAGCTTTTCTGGGTTCAGCAGCCAGTAATTTTTCAATGAAACATGTTTATTCTTTATTCTTTTATTTTATTTTATTTTATTTTATTTGACCTGGGTGAAAGAAAGCCTCGTTTCACCCCTGCAAAAGAGGAAGGTCATCCTGCGGGTGCCCCAGGATAGCCAGTTGTTGTAAAATATGACCATCCCATTGAGAAAGATGACTCACGTTTTCACCATCATGACAGCAGCTTATAGGTCATTGGTTTGGGGAGAAATGGGAGTTCTCCCTGTGTGTGTGTGTTGGGGGAAAAGACACTATTTGGCTTTGTGTCTGACTCACAGACAAGTTCCCTCCTTGCAACTCTTACCAACACCTGGCGGTTCAGGCTGGCAGCTCTGGGCATCCTTTCAGGCTTAGGGAAGCTGAAGTTCTGTCCAAGTCAGGGGAACCTAGCAGATGGGTTCACAAAACCTTTGAGCTTCCAAATCCATGAATTTGCCCAGTCTTCTTTTAAAGCCACCTGGTTCTCTATCCTTTCTCACCCTGCCTTTCTACCCCTCCCCCTCCTGCTTTTCCTCCCAGCGATCCATGTCTGTTTGTGACATCACAGAAACTTTGACTTCACCGTAACCATTACACTTTTGACATCATCGTAGCCATTGGCACCAACTACAGAAACAGCTGCACAACCCCCCATTGGGAGGGGGCAAGAAAGAACACTACTTTAAACTTGTATGCATTTAGAAACTTAGCATATGACATAATAGGCATCACTGAAACCTGGTGGGATGAGTCTCATGATTGGAATGTAGAGACAAAGTCAGAAAAGCTAAAGCACAGAATGAACTCAGGCTTGCTAGAGAGGTTAAAAGCAACAAAAAGGGCTTTTATGGGTATGTCCGTAGCAAAAGGAAGAACAAGGAAACAGTGGGGTCACTTAGAGGAGAAGATGGTGAAATGCGAACAGGGGACAGAGAAAGGGCAGAACTCCTCAATGCCTTCTTTGCCTCAGTCTTCTCCAAGAAAGAAAACAATGCCCGACCTGAAGAATATGGAGCAGATGATTCAGCAGGGGAAACACAGCCCAGAATAAGTAAGGAGGTAGTACAGGAATACTTGGCTAATTTAGATGTATTCAAGTCTCCAGGGCCAGATGAACTACATCCAAGAGTATTAAAAGAACTGGCAGAGGTGATTTCAGAACCACTGGCAGTAATCTTTGAGAATTCCTGGAGAACAGGCGAAGTGCCAGCAGACTGGAGGAGGGCAAATGTTGTCCCTATTTTCAAAAAGGGGGAAAGAGAAGGACCCAAACAATTACCGCCCAGTCAGCCTGACATCAATACCAGGAAAGATTCTAGAGCAGATCATTAAGCAAACGGTCTGTGAGCACCTAGAAAGGAACGCTGTGATCACTAAAAGTCAGCATGGGTTTCTGAAAAATAAGTCATGTCAGACTAACCTGATCTCATTTTTTGACAGAATTACAAGCCTGGTAGATGAAGGGAACGCTGTGGATGTAGCCTATCTTGATTTCAGCAAGGCCTTTGACAAGGTGCCCCATGATGTTCTTGTAAAGAAGCTGGTAAAATGTGGGCTGGACAAGGCTACCATTCAGTGGATTTGTAACTGGCTGACTGACCGAACCCAAAGGGTGCTCATCAATGGCTCCTCTTCATCCTGGAGAGAAGTGACTAGTGGGGTGCCACAGGGTTCTGTCTTGGGCCCAGTCTTATTCAACATCTTCATCAATGACTTGGATGATGGGCTTGAGGGCATCCTGATCAAGTTTGCAGATGACACCAAATTGGGAGGGGTGGCTAATACCCCAGAGGACAGGATCACACTTCAAAATGACCTTAACAGATTAGAGAACTGGGCCAAAGCAAACAAGATGAATTTTAACAGGGAGAAATGTAAAGTACTACACTTGGGCAAAAAAAATGAAAGGCACAAATACAGGATGGGTGACACCTGGCTTGAGAGCAGTACATGTGAAAAGGATCTAGGAGTCTTGGTAGACCACAAACTTGACATGAGTCAACAGTGTGATGCAGCAGCTAAAAAAGCCAATGCAATTCTGGGCTGCATCAATAGGAGTATAGCATCTAGATCAAGGGAAGTAATAGTACCACTATATTCTGCTCTGGTCAGACCTCACCTGGAATACTGTGTCCAGTTCTGGGCACCACAGTTCAAGAAGGATACTGACAAGCTGGAACGTGTCCAGAGGAGGGCAACCAAAATGGTCCAAGGCCTGGAAACGATGCCTTATGAGGAACGGCTTAGGGAGCTGGGTATGTTTAGCCTGGAGAAGAGAAGGTTAAGGGGTGATATGATAGCCATGTTCAAATATATAAAAGGATGTCATATAGAGGAGGGAGAAAGGTTGTTTTCTGCTGCTCCAGAGAAGCGGACACGGAGCAATGGATTCAAACTACAAGAAAGAAGATTCCACCTAAACATTAGGAAGAACTTCCTGACAGTAAGAGCTGTTGGACAGTGGAATTTGCTGCCAAGGAGTGTGGTGGAGTCTCCTTCTTTGGAGGTCTTTAAGCGGAGGCTTGACAGCCATCTGTCAGGAATGCTTTGATGGTGTTTCCTGCTTGGCAGGGGGTTGGACTGGATGGCCCTTGTGGTCTCTTCCAACTCTATGATTCTATGATTCTATGATTCAGGAATATAAACTGCCTTGCTTCCGTCCTGCTGTTCTCTTCATTACTTTCACGATCGGTCTTGAGAAAAACCTCAGCGGCTTCCTGAAAGGCAAACAACACGCTGAGTGGGATGTCCTCTGTCCAGCAGCCTCAGCCAGACCCTCCACTGGCTGCTGCCTGGCAACTTCACCCCGGACGTCCTTGTCAACTTCCACTGGCTTCTACCCATGAATATCCACTGGTGCCATCCACCCTGCGCCCAGAGGATGGCATCTGCCACCCCCTGAGCACGTATTTCCCAGCCACAAGCACTACTCACCTGGTCCACGTCCGAATGCTCCCATTCACACACGCAGACACACACCATTCAAAGCCTCCCATTCACACACGCAGACACACACCATTCGAAGCCTCCCATTCACACACGCAGACACACGCCATTCGAAGCCTCCCATTCACACACGAAGACACACACCATCCGCCATCCCATGAAGAATGTCTGTGGACACATTCACTCACCAACCGCTCTGCATGCATTCACACACACACACACACACACACACACACACACAGCTTCAAGTCATGAATATCCGCACAGCTTCTGTCAACTGACTTCCAAAGGTGACCTTCAGCCAGCTGACATCTGCAGCACCTTATGGCACCCACTGGCTTCTGAATGCAAACTCCACCTGCCAGCTTCTGCCAGGTGTGTTTCCAGACACCAGCCAGCTTCTGACTGTGGAAAGTAGCTGCCTTCAAGCTGCGATCCCACCCAGCAAGCGAACTTGCCTTCTCCCTGTTCCTCAGCATCCCATTGCGCAATGAGTGCCTCCTTCCTCCTGCCGTTTTGCCTCCCCCCGAGCTGAGTGCCACAGCGGCTGCCCACTGAGGTCTGTGCTGGGAAGAGGGAGAGGCCCACCTTTATAGCCACGCAACTGACAGGTGCCTTTGTGACATCATAGACAGCCCACAGCCAATGGGAGCAGCTGTGGACGCAACATCACCATAACCTCTTTGGGCATCACAACTGTGGCTGCACCTCAGCAGTGACTTATTTCTTTGTCTGTTCATTATTAAAAAATACCGTTAGTCCCCACCCTTCATCTGTACACTGATGCAGAATTTATTAGCATTTTCATACAGACCCCACACCTACAAATATAAAAACAAATACAAATACACATAATGTGGGGGAGATGTTTGGCCCAGCTGCTCAGTTCAATATCTCCTTTCTTACTTAAAATAAACTTATGGTTCACACACCGTCTTCACATTTAAATTGTAAATTTAATACCCACCCCACTGTCTTTCACCAGGGCTCTCCAACCCGACACTCCAGGCTCCTCCTGGGACATTCTCCTTCTGGGCTCCTCCGTTTCTTCTTGCCAATCCTGCCACTCTCGGCGTCTGGACCTCCTGGGGCTGCCACCCCCAGAAATCCTGGCTTCAAAAAATTTTCCAATCACCCCTTCCAGGCGCCGTGGGGCCCAGGGCAGAGCCTCAAGGGCCTTTCTTCATCTTGTAAATCAAAGTTCCCCAAAGAGTGAGGGAGAGTGAGTATCGAGTTCCTGTCTCTTCCTCCCTTTGTTTCACCCACGTCCCACCTGGCACTGACCTCCAGTGGGTTTTAAAATTCCCAATGACAGGAAAGAGGGAGGTGCCTTTCTTCTTTCCCCCAGATTTGGGAAGGCATGGACTCAAAAGCGCTCATGCGAGAAGGTTGAAGGTGGACAAATGCTCACATGGAAGCCGTGACCCACAGGAGCATGTATTTATGCCCTAGTGTGGACACAGCTGTCATGCATGTCAGGTAGGTTTGGGCAGAGTACCGTAATAGAGAGCTGCCCCAGTGTGGATTTGAAGCGGCTTATGTCTCATTTTGGGACCTTTAGACAACATCCTCCTCATCCAAGTGGCAGCCCAGAGCTCTCTCCCCCCCCAGATTCATATGAAGTCCCTTTGTGCAGAACATGCTCTTGCACAGAACAGCCGAATAATACCGGTAATAATAATAATAATAATAATAATAATAATAATAATAATAATAGACATTTTTGCTCTTGCAGGTGCAACTGGCAGGAAAGGAAAAGAAGTAATAGACTTTCATTCTTCTTGGAGTGATAGATTCACCTCTCTCCCCCCCCCCTGTGATGCCTTTTCATACAAGGAAACAGCTACCCACGCCTGCATGAATGCCCTGGGATGGACACCAGTGGCGCAGTGTGGGGGCTACGGGGGCAGTTGCCGCGGGAGCAAAATTGTTAGGGGCACCAAATTTCAACACCCGGTGCTGCCTCAGTACAGCTGCGCCCTTCTGTCGCTGGGCTCTGCTAAAACGGCTTCTCAGTGCAAAACAAGAAGGGACCTCTCCCCACAGCAGAACGGCTCTTCTTAACCCCCCAGATGATACCAGGTGCTGGCAACCCCCACTGCATCACCTCTCGCTCATTGGCTTCCGCTTGATCCATGCCCCCAGGGGCAGCACCTGCACTATGGAACTCCCTGCCACTTGACTCTACCCTTTTCCATGCATGCTGAAAATTGTTAACTTTTTTTAAACAAGCCAGCCCAGATATTTCAAAGGTTTGTGTGTTTTCATCTAGTTTTTAGTTTTACTGGTTTTATGCTTCGAATGTTTTAAAAGGTTTGGGGGTTTTGCAGTTTTTACTGATAATTTTATTGTTTTGTCACCTGCCTTGTGGTTTTTTTTTACAATTAAGTGGTGCATGGATGTTATGAAAGAAATTAATAAATATTCTGTCTTGAAATATTGCAGTTGTTTTTGCCCTGGCCTCATTTGTGGTGAGGGACATTCCCCTTTTCTGCTTTTCTCTTTATAGGTAAAGGTAAAGGGACCCCTGACCATCAGGTCCAGTCGTGTCCGACTCTGGGGTTGCGGTGCTCATCTCACTCTATAGGCCGAGGGAGCTGGCGTTTGTCCACAGCTTCCGGGTCATGTGGCCAGCATGACTAAGCCGCTTCTGGCGAACCAGAGCAGCGCACGGAAATGCCGTTTACCTTCCCGCCGGAGCGGTACCTATTTATCTACTTGCACTTTGACGTGCTTTCGAACTGCTAGGTGGGCAGGAGCTGGGACCGAGCAACGGGAGCTCACCCCGTCACAGGGATTCAAACCGCCAACCTTCTGATCAGCAAGCCCTAGGCTCTGTGGCTTTATAGGAAGTGATAAATGCTGAATTCATGCAGCACCCAATTTCTTCTGAAAACGACTGAAATATCCACAGGTATTGGGAAATGGCTGGTTCTATCGCTCCTTTACGTTTCGGTGTGTTCAAGACACACATTCCGCAGAATAACAGAGCGGATGTTTCGTCTGGAGATTCCTCTCTCTTTCTGAATAGCATTAACAAAACTCCACAAAGCTCTCATCCATAGATTTATTGAAGATAACCAAGGCAAATGTAGAAATATCACTCACATTCCAATAGGCTGTTCTATGGCTAGAAGCTTTTTATGAATTTCTCTGTGGAGATCTGTAAGGACAAAGTGAGTCTGCCCTTCTTCTTGGGTATTGCCAAAACTAAAACTAGACTGCCGCTAGATTACAAAGGAGGAAGGGATGTACAGGGGGACCTTGGCTCCCGAACGCCTTGGAAGCCAAACGTCCGGCATGGCTTCTGATTGGCCACAGGAAGCTGCCATAGCCATCATGATCAAGAGCCACACAATGAACAAGGATGAATGAAACTGATTAATGCTGCAGTTGCTGCTCTCTGGCACAGGCAAAATCCTAGACTCTCTGGGTTTTCAGGCCCCAAGAAGTCAACTGGAGAGACGAAGGAAGCCCGCTTGATGGAAGTTTATTGGAGAGACAACATCCATTGCATCACCTTTTGCCCTCGCCTCAAAGCACACACAGGTGTGGACCTCTAGCACTGGTCTTCTGCCTTGATGCCATACACCTCCACCTCACACAAGGTCAAGTACTCTTCATGGTCAGGGATCTGGACACTCACATAGCGGCCCTTGAGCCAATCACAGTTGAAGACACTGATGGATCCACTCCTGCTGTCTGTGATGGTCCCACAGCTGCAGGGAGAGAAAGAAGGTCACCCGTAGGGTGGGATCCATGTGGAATCTCCATCCTAGACTGGAGAAATGCACTCCTCAACTTACAGTGTTCCTAATGATACCGCCAGAATGCGCTATCCCTCTAGCGCTGGCCTCCTGGGCGGATCTCGTATCATTCGTGAATGTTGCTGCTACCTGTCATTGTAGTCTAGACCAGGGGTAGGCAAACTAAGGCCCGGGGGCCGGATCTGGCCCAATCGCCTTCTCAATCCGGCCCACGGATGGTCCGGGAATCAGTGTGTTTTTACATGAGTAGAATGTGTGCTTTTATTTAAAATGCATCTCTGGGTTATTTGTGGGGCATAGGAATTCGTTCATTTTTTTTCTCCATCAGTGCAGCCCACCACATGGTCTGAGGGACAGTGGACTGGCCCACCGCTGAAAAAGGTTGCTGACCCCTGGTCTAGATCCAAAATAACTACCACCTGCTTGTTCCATCTCTGTTCCCAAATGTGGATCAGAGTCTCTGTTCCGGCCAGAAGAGCATAGTTTAAAAAGGAGACAGAACCCTCAATTTCTCCTACTCCCCAATTTTGACTACAAAGTGGAACTCTTAAGAGGTAACCAGTAATCACATATCTGCCATGGACTGGCTGGATGCAGAGAAGCGGTGGGAGGTATCAGTTGGGGAACCCCCGAGGGAACCCCCTGGGGAAGAAGGCTCAGAGTCGGGGGACTGGTGGTGGGACAATGATACATGGGGAGAGGGAGAAGAGGGAGCCGACTGGGAGGAGGAGGAAGTGTTGGAAACTGAAGAGGCAACAGGATTTTGTGAGCAGGAAGAGGCTGTGGCAGAGAGGCGGTCCAGACTCAGAGGCAGGAGAGGAGGGTGCCTAGGAGACAGAGATGAGGCCGGCTATGGTAGAATCCAGGTGTCTCTCTCTCTCCTCCTGCGACCAGCTCCCCATCCCCTTGGTCTCCCCGAACACACAGAGAAATGAAAAGAGCAGAGGAGAGGTTGGTTGTGCACAGACGCAGTCTCTGATTGCTTGGGGAAAACCCTGGAGTGGAGGGGACTGTGGGAAGTCAGGGACCTTCAGTCCTCGCAATTGCCTCCTTGGGGCAAGACCTACTGGGAAGAGTTCCTGACATCACCAGGCCTGCGCTTTCTTGGTTTCTTTGAATAAAAGTGGAACGCTCAGGAACCAAGAGGACAAGAACTTTTTACAAAAAAAAATGGAGGGAAATTATTATTTATTGGAGAGAGCATTGTTAAGCAAAAGGGAACATTGGCAGGATTTTAATCTCACTTGTAAGATAGCAAAGATTATGGATATACAGTATTAGATGGACAAAAAATGTGGATAATAGATTGATGTGTGGTTGCAAGCGTTGGCATTACACCCAAGGAGGGGGCGGGGGATGTCATGAGATTCAGAGAAATCTCTTTATATAGATTTGTAATTGACTTTGCTGCAAAATTATATTTGTAAAATCAAATAAAAATTATGATGATGATGATCATGAGAGAGAGAATTTCAATGACCATGGTAGGTTTTTTTTTAAAAAAAAAAATTGCTGACCTACTCCTGACATACATCATCAATGATATTGGATGGATTCTGGGATGTCTTTGTTACAGGGATTGAGGGTGTGGGAAATGGAACTTACAGGCTGTTGGACTTGCTACGGTGAGCCATTGCGTTGCCTACACGGATCTCAGCTCCCTGGAGTCTGTTGCCGCAGCAGTCCTGGCGGTTTTTCACCAGCACGGTGGAGATGGCATACTCCTCGCCCAGGTCCACGTACCACCAGGGGTCCTTTTCCTTCTGCGTGTGGGTGCAGGAGCCCGAGTTGAAGGCCGCGTTACAATTCCCGTCCACAGCTTTGATTCCTCCTGTAAAAATCTCATGTCTGGTAGATGGAGGACTGGAAGGCTGGGCGGCCTTTGGCCAAGTTGTGAGCTGGAGCGTGATGGGAAGGAGATGGGGGGGGGAGAATAAATGGTTAGAGATGCTCCATGGATGCTCCTCTCTGGACAAGAACAGGGAGCAGCAGAGACCGGGGGAGGCTTTGCAAAGCCCTTCAGGAGACCCCCCCCTTTCAGTGATCAAAGAAGCTGCAACAGAAGAGGGAGGGAGGAATAGTGCCACACTGATATTAAAATAGTTGCATTGCCAGATTTTAATTTTTCATGGCCATCCAACCAAGAGGTGAAGCTCAGCAGTGTTTAAAGGCTTTTAAACCACCTTAGGTAGAAAAGTAAACTGAACAAGCTCAGAGACGGGGCTTCTCCAACCTTGGAATAATAATAATAATAATAATAATAATAATAATAATAATAATAATAATAAAGGGTGCCAGAGTTCATGCCTTCCCCCCCCCACCTCCCTGCATTTTGGGGAGAGCCCAGTCCTGCCATAAGCTGGTGGTGCTGAGAGTTGGAGGCTGAGTCTGGTCCTTCCTCCTTCAGCCTGACACACCTCGCAGGGCTCTCGTGAAGATGAAATGGGGGTTGTCATTGTGTGGTGTAAGGGCAGGACAAAATTGCAGTGACAACAAAGAGGTTGCCCTCATTTCCTCCCAGTGAGAATTGCATCTGAACACGAATGTCGGAGATTTCAAGTGTGTTGACTGACTGCCATCCTTGTATATGTCCCAGCACCTTCACCCACATTTCACCTGAAGGAATGAGCTACCAGACTGAAGGTCGCATTGGGCAAATGGGAAATATAAAGGTGTGCCAGCTCCCCCTCCCTCTCCCCAAGCAGTCTTGAAGGATAATGTAGAATATAGTCCTACGAGGGCCATCTTGGTACTGAGTACGAAAGCACACTGAACATGCTCAGAGACCGGCCCTCTCCAGCCTTGGCGTTGATGTCAAAGGATGGCATTGTTCATGGCCTCCCCAGACCCATTTTTTGGGGGTGCCCCGATGAACAATGGGCTGTTGGTGCTGAGATCTAGACCAGGCATAGGCAAACTCTGCCCTTCAGATGTTTTGGGACTACAACTCCCATCATCCTTAGCCCAGTTGTGCAATGGGTTGGTGGTACTGCGAGCTGGAGACAGCACCATCAGGATGTCTCTTGGAAACAGCAGCCATCTCCAGTGCTTTATCCTCTCCTCTTCCTGAGGATGGATGAGCCTCAGTCGGAACTCATAAAGGGAGGAATCTGCTGGATGGGGGCAATGGAGGGGCAATGCCAAGGGCCCTTCCCAACCAAAGGAATGCACATGCCAGATAGTTAACTCTTTATTATCAAAGAGAACTCGGTTGGTGCTGGAGCTCTGGAGACCTAGGCTAGCATCTTGGTAGGTATTTCTAGGTCCACACTTTAGGGAGCGGTTGCAGCAACAGGGGACATTTCCTCTGCCTCCGTCCGACTCTTGCCTCCTGGCAGGAACAGTTCCTCCCAAATCACTGCCCCCCCTCTCCTGAGTTAGGCATCAGCCCCCTTTCCCCTGGCGCACACTCAGCAGCATCCTGCCAGTCCCTGGCAGGAAATCCCATCACTGCCTGTAAGCCTTTGGTTAACTACTTTTCTATGAATAAATGTGATTTTCCCACTGGATGAGATGTCACCAGTTTGGGGAGGAATAGGAATGCTTTGGTGGTGGTGGTGGGGGAGAAGTATCACTTGGGTTGGGGTCTGACCCACAAGTAAGCCCTCCCTTAGCAGCTCTTACCACTTTGCCATTCAGACATGCAGCTCCGGGCGTCCCCACATGCTGCCAGGAGCGCCAGGCCCAGGGGCCAAGTCCAGGTGATGAGCATCCTGCAAGCAGGGAATGGAGACAGCCGTGAGGAGGAGCCCGTGCTGAAGCCACAGGAGTCTCTGCTTCCCTTTTGCACCAGGAACAGGAAGAAGGTGGGGAAGGTGGGCTCAGAGCTGGCTAGGAATTCTAAGAGGAGGCCTTCGGATGAATCAAGGGCCCTCCTGGCCTCCCTCAAATGGAGGAGCATTTTAAGGCAAGTGGTGTTCATGCTCAGTCCTCCTCAGTGAAGGAGGCAAATCCTCTGTTTAAAGGGGGCAGATCAAGGGTGCTGGACCAAGAGAGAAGGTTAGCTGATAGCCCTGAGAGGCCTAAGAGAGAATAAGGTTAAAGACAAGGCAGGGAGGGGAATTGCAATCGCCAGCGGCAGTCTGGCATGTCTACACTACCCTTTGGAGAAGCACAAACTCAGGACGAAAGGGAGAAACATGCTAAGAGGAAGGCACGCTCGGCAAACCCTCATTGTGATCAATGTCCCCACTGTGGAAGGACATGTGGATCCAGAATTGGCCACCACAGTCACTTACGGACTCACTGTGAAGACCATGTTCATGGAAGACAATCTTAATCATCTACGAGGGATCGCTAAAGAAGAAGCATTGCTTTCTTCTAGTTGCTTCTTGCTTAACTCCCATAAGAACTGTCTCCTCTCCAGTGGGATAGAAATACCTAACGGACTTCTCTCCTGCCTTCAAAAAATACTTTTTCCTGGACTCAAAGCCTTGGAAGTTATATTGGTTTCAAACCAGATTGAACATCCAATATGGATATGCCCATTCAAGCTCTGGACTTCAGACATCACACCCAATGGGTTCCCCCCGACTCACTTTGGCTCTCCTTCTCGGAGTCAGCAGAAGTCTCTGTTGTCCTTCCTGGTGGGTCAGCAGCCACAGGTTCTTTCCCCCCAAACTGGCTCAGAGACCTCCTTGCTTCCACCTGAGTTCTGGATCTGCTATTTGGCAGTCCTGTTTTTATCATCTTCTGAAGGGGCAGCTCCTGCCTGGCTCAGAATTACCCAGCCAATCGGAGAGATGTTGATACCAGGATTGAGCCCATCAAGATCAGGTTTCCGTATCCTTCTTCCAACTGGGCTTATGTGGTTGCTGACTCTCTCCCAAGGGGAAATAACATTTTGTTAAGGGTTGTATTACTTAATCCGCAATAGCCAACAGCCAGGAGCAAGGAAGAAGTTGCATATTTGTGGGCAGGTGAGAAGTTTATCTTGATGCCCTCAGCTGCTACAAGGCGTGCATCTGAGCCCACATGCATGCCCAGCCCTCGTAGGTATTCAACAAACAGCTTTGAGAGGACCAAGATCTTTTGCTGGAATTTGTATGTGTGTCCAGTATTAATACGTGTTTGTCATGGACTGGTTGGACGCACAGGAATGGTGGGAGGAGCCAGCTAGAGAACCACCAAGGGAAGAAGGCGCAGAGCCCAGGGAGCGATGATGGGACAATGATGAGTGGTCAGAGGGAGAAGACTGAGAAGAGGAGGTGTTGGAAGCAGAAGAGGTAACAGGGTTTGGTGAGCAGGAAGCATCTGTGGCAGAGAGAAGTCCAGACTCAGAGGCAGAAACTGAGGCAGGAAAGGAGGGAGGCCAAGAGGCAGAGTTGAGTCAGGCTCAAGCAGAACCAGAAGAGGGATGAAAAGGGTGGAGGAGAAGTTGGCTTCACACAGGAGAAGTCTCTCATTGCTTGACGAAAGCCCTGGAGAGGAGGGGACTTCTATGGCTGTGAGGGGGTGGAGACTTTCAGTCTCTGCAACTGATTTTCATGGAGTAAGATCACTGGGAATGAGCATTCAACCAAGTCTTGCTTTTGCAAATCAAGAGTTGTTACGGAAATTATGGGTGGGGGGGGGGACCTCAGCAAAGTCTCCTCCCAAGTAAACTGTTGGGGTACGGAGCGATGCCCTTAAGGGAACCCATCAGGGAAATGCATTGGCTCTGCAGCCTCTGCAGGACGACCTCAGGAAGCCATCAATGGGTGATTTTCAGAAATGGCAGGCTATGCAAACCAAGATACTATTGTTCCCCCTCCCATCGGGTGCTCAAGATGGATCTTCCAACACAACACCCATTCAAATCTTGCCCTGAACCATTACCTTATGTTAATCATGTATAACCCTCCCCTTTATTGACGTAGTGCTGGTGCTCTAGTGACGTTTTGATGATGTTTTCCAGACTGTATCTTGGGACGTCGGGGGAAGTTTTAAAAATCCATGTCACCCTGTTTCCCACGTTCAGTCTTGGCTTGAACCTGTTGCGCAATAAACTAGGATCTCTGTTCTTTGCTCCGTTGATGGCTGGAGTCCTTTTTTTACTCCACAGAACTCCGGGGGCTTTGCCCGACGGCTAGGTGGCTGAGCAGCCTCGCACCTGATTTCCCCCCCTAACAGTTAACTCCAACTTTGAACTGTACAATTACTGACCAGCACACTCTGTGGCAGTGTTTACCCATAATCTGATAGCCATGAAGACAATTGCACTTTCCAGGAACCAAAGAAAGCTATTTTTATTAAATGAATTAAAAGAGGCAGAATATTTGGACATGCTTCAGAAAGCCCAATGTTGTAAACAATAATCCTAGAATCCTAGAGTTGGAAGACACCACAAGGGCCATCCAGTCCAACCCCCTGCCAAGCAGGAAACACCATCAAAGCATTCCTGACAGATGGCTGTCAAGCCTCTGCTTAAAGACCTCCAAAGAAGGAGACTCCACCACACTCCTTGGCAGCAAATTCCACTGTCCAAACAGCTCTTACTGTCAGGAAGTTCTTCCTAATGTTTAGGTGGAATCTTCTTTCTTGTAGTTTGAATCCATTGCTCCGTGTCCGCTTCTCTGGAGCAGCAGAAAACAACCTTTCCCCTCCTCTATATGACATCCTTTTATATATTTGAACATGGCTATCATATCACCCCTTAACCTTCTCTTCTCCAGGCTAAACATACCCAGCTCCCTAAGCCGTTCCTCATAAGGCATCGTTTCCAGGCCTTTGACCATTTTGGTTGCCCTCCTCTGGACACGTTCCAGCTTGTCAGTATCCTTCTTGAACTGTGGTGCCCAGAACTGGACACAGTATTCCAGGTGAGGTCTGACCAGAGCAGAATACAGAGGTACTATTACTTCCCTTGATCTAGATGCTATACTCCTATTGATGCAGCCCAGAATTGCATTGGCTTTTTTAGCTGCTGCATCACACTGTTGACTCATGTCAAGTTTGTGGTCTACCAAGACTCCTAGATCCTTGGGGTTGGCCTTAACAGCCCACATCCCAATCAAGGTCTGCTACCCATCAGAGAAAAACAAACAGAGGCTACAACCAGGTAAGAGGAAACAAGGAATCTTATTGGATCTGTTGCAACAGAGTCTCTTCCTGCCCCTCACTTGCAAGGAGATGAGGAGCCCAGAGCGAAGTGAGCAGCCCCTTTTAAACCTTAAGAACTTGTAACAGAGAAATCATAATGCATCTGTCACAAAAACTGTCCCAAAAAAACAAAACACAGAGTTTACGTGAAGTTCATGTATTTCCAACTTATTTTCCAGCCTGACAGTCAAAATACCTGATAATGGCCCTTTCTAGCCTGTTTTTAAAAATATAATAATTTTTATTAGTTTTCAGTTACTATCCAATAATAGCCTCATTATAACAGTACCAATTTATAATACAATTATTACCGTATATACTCGAGTATAAGTCGACCCAAATATAAGCCGAGGCACCTAATTTCCCTACAAAAATGTGGGAAAGCTTATTGACTCAAGTATAAGCCGGTTCACCTTTGCCACTGTGGTAGAGGAGGAACGAGCAGCCCAAAGCAGCCCTTTGGGCTGCTCCTTCCTCTTCCTCCTTTGCTGCTGTGGAGCTCACCCCATTGCCATTCTTCTCATCAGCAAGCCCTAGGGCTCTGTGGTTTAACCCACAGCGCAATGTTCCCTTGTGTTATACAGAGAAGGCTGGGATCCTGTCCTGTTTAAGCAGGAGCCAGGGAAAGTGAGCACCTGTGGGGTTTTAATACTTCCTTAACTGATAGGCTTTCTGCCTTCTGGGGTCTAAAATTTGCATTTATGTGAGCAGTTCAGGAATGGAACAAGCTGCCTGGGGAGAGTAAAGAACCACCGTTCTTGTACACTTCTTAAGGAATGGTTGACTTGAGTATAAGCCGAGGGCAGCTTTTAAAGCACAAAAAGTGTGCTGAAAAACTAGGCTTATACTCAAGTATATACGGTAATACCAATCATTCAAATACCGAATTAAATAATTTAGATAAAGTGCCCCCCCCCGTGTGCTAGATTTGATGACTTGGTGATTTTCTTTATTTCTGCATTCCAAAATCTTATTAATTTCCATTACATTCCGGTCATAATAATAATCCATTTTTCAACAACTGCAATATTAATAACTTCTGTTCATGTTGACACATTAAATGATTTCTAAAACTACAAGTGAGGAACTCAGACTATATCCTTGTTCTTTCTGTGTGTGGCAATTATTCTGTCCATGGTATTTCTTCCTGTCCTTGAAAGGTGTTCTGTCTTTCTTCCCCCTGGTTGTTGCTGTTAACCATCATGCCTTGGGCAGAGCCGATATCCCATTGTTGTTCCAGAAATTTCCACTGCTCCATCCCATACTTTGTTGTTTTGCAACTTTAACAACAGCTGCAAAAGTCACTCTGTCTAAATAAATAACCTGTTTTCACAATTTTTCCTCTCAGCCTGGGAAGAAGAGTGGTCTGTCGAACTGCAGATGACTCAATAAAGAACTTTATCAGTTCCTTGGCAGTTCACAGACTCCTTTCATCCTTCCTTCCAACTGAAGATAAATGAGCAATTATACTTTCAATTAAATTAAATTCCAAGTCCTGTTAGCATTCACTCCGTAAATAATAAAGGATGGGGAAATTGTAAACCTTTTGCAAAATAGAGCTTCCCTCTCTTTACCTTTTTTTTTACACACACAGTTCCATTTGATGTTATATTCCATATTTATAATCCAATTTCTTCCATCCACTTGGATGAATATAATTTGAACTAACATTCAGAGGAGGGTTGCCAAATCATAAATGTAGAGAAGAAAACTTTAAATAAAGAAACCATAGGCTCCCTCCCCTGCCTCCATCTTAACTCAAGTTCAAACCTTAAAGTCCTTGCAGTTCGTTTTGTTCCGCAGTTTGTGATCTCACGCGCACCTGTACTTTAGTCCAATTAAGCTCTAATTAACAGGAAAACCTCTGCTTCTGAATGGCGGCGTTGGGGGGTTTTCAACAGGCAATGTGCTTTTGCACTCAGCTCCTCCCTGCCCCCCACATTCCATGCCAGAGCGAGAGCCAGGTGCCGAGACGAACAGCGAGTGAAGCCCATTCCCCCCTGTCCCTGGGGGGAATTTGCAAGGAAAATTACCCTCAATCATCCTTGTTTTTCCTTTGCCAATGATTTCCCACTGTTGTGGGACCTGCCTCCCTTAAGGCAGAATGGAACCGGAAGCCACCTTTCTAGCCTGTTTGAGACATTCTTAAAAATGGTGGTCACCTTGGCTCCCAAACCCATTGTCATGATCCCCCTTCATATACTGAATATCCTCCTTTGATAACTCTGCTCTTAACTGATACTTGCAGAGTGGAGGTCCATTCAGGTTTTCCTGCTACGTGACTTGAGAGGGTCTCCAAGGTTAACTAGGCGCTGCTGTATTGTTCTCTGTTTCAGAGTATACTTAGTATGTGCAGTTACCTTGTGTAGTTAGGACACCCTAGAATTCTTTTAACACTGGCTACAAATAGGGCGCGGCCCGCGGGTGGCGCTGTGGGTTAAACCACAGAGCCTAGGGATTGCCGATCGGAAGGTCGGCGGTTCGAATCCCCGCAGCGGGGTGAGCTCCTGTTGCTCGGTACCTGCTCCTGCCAACCTAGCAGTTCAAAAGCACATAAAGGTGCAAGTAGATAAATAGGTACGGCTCCAGCGGGAAGGTAAATGGCGTTTCCAAGCACTGCTCTGGTTCGCCAGAAGCGGCTTAGTCATGCTGGCCAACATGACCGGGAAGCTGTACGCCGGCTCCCTCGACCAGTAAAGCGAGATGAGCACTGCAACCCCAGAGTCGTCCGCGACTGGACCTAGCGGTCAGGTGTCCCTTTACCTTTACAAATAGGTAAAAGAGTACATGACCAAGTAACACAAACCCGTGCTAAAAGAAAAGAGAAAAGGGGAGCATGTGGGTATATTTGATTTTGAAGCCTAATGGGACACAAAGTCAGGGTTCAGAGATCTGTGCCTCTTGCACGTGTTAAACTCAGCCCTTTGAAATCCTATACCAGCCGAGCACAGAAATCTCCTCGCCCATTCTTTAGGTCCATATCCAGCGAGGCATAGAGCTGATCCCTGAGGAGCAAAGTAGGGGTCCCATTGGCACTTGTCAGCTAGCTGACTATTGAAAATTTGAGGTTCAGGTACAGTTGGGTTCCAACTCTTCTCTGTGGAGAGGGGAAGGGCTTTCTGAGTAAGCAAATTATGACAGCGAACAATAAGAGCCATTCTCCCAGAGATTCATATGTTTGCAGGTGCCAGTCTTGGGATATCCAAATCAGACATTCGTGTAGTGAGGTTAGGATACAAATCCTTCATGTTTGGGTAACCGAAGGGTCCTATAACAAGTGTTTTGAGCCAATGCTAGCTTATGGAGGGGTCTTTAGGTTGAGTAATTTGTTATAAGACCGATATTCTGTTCTTTATTCCCTATTGCAGTTCTTCCTGTTTCCCCTCTTGTTTAATCTGCATACTTGAGGGTTGAAGGGATATATGCAGATATATGACGCCACTTAGACAATCTCTATAAGGAGGGGCCTGACACATACAAATAAATGATAATGAGCGAGAATGATCGGTGCTGCAATGCCTGCTTTCTGGCACAGGCAAAACCACAGACTCTCTTGGTTTTGGGGGCTGAAGAAGCAAAAGGGAGAGATGAAGGAAGCCTGCTCAACGGGCATTTATTGGAGATACAAAATCTATGAAATCCCCTCCCCCCAAAACAAACAAACAAACAAAAAACCGCCACCCACAGGCTGCTGATCCCTAGCACTGGTCGTCCAGCTTGGTGCCATAGACCTCCACCTCGCACAAGGTCAAGTATTCGGCCCTTCCCGGGATGTTGACGCTCACATAGCGGCCCTTGAGCCAATTGCAGTACAAGGTGCTGACAGAGCCAAGGCTGGTGTCTGTGATGGTCCCACAGCTGCAGGGGGGGGGGAGAGAGAGAGAGAGAGAGAGAGAGAGAGAGAGAGAGAGAGAGAGAGAGAGAGAGAGCATCAGCCATAGGGTGGGTTTAATGTGAAATCTTCATCTAAACTGTGGAGGAATACATAATTATATGCTATTCCTCATGATCCCAGTCAAAGGGTATGATGTCCAGTCTCCCCCAAAAGCTGGCCTCCCTGGAGTTAAATAAATAATAATAATAATAATAATAATAATAATAATATAATTAATAATTTATTATACCCTGCCCATCTGGCTGGGTTTCTCCAGCCACTCTGGGCAGCTTCCAACAAAATATTAAAAATACAATAAAACATCAGAACATTAAAAACTTCCCTAAACAGGGCTGCCTTCAGATGTCTTCTAAAAGTCAGATAGTTGTTTATTTCCTTGACATCTGATGGGAGGGCGTTCCACAGGGCGGGCCACCACCGAGAAGGCCCTCTGCCTGGTTCCCTGTAACTTCACTTCTCGCAGTGAGGGAACAGCCAGAAGGCCCTCGGAGCTGGACCTCAGTGTCCGGGCAGAACAATGGGGGTGGATACACTCCTTCATATCACTCACCACCTTTCATTGTTGTTGTTGTTCAGTCATTCAGTCGTGTCCGACTCTTCGTGACCCCATGGACCAGAGCACGCCAGGCACCCCTATCCTCCACTGCCTCCTGCAGTTTGGCCAAACTCATCTTAGTCGCTTCGAGAACACTGTCCAACCATCTCATCTTTTGTCGTCCTTTCATTGTGGTCCAGATTAATTACTACAAAATCACCACCACCCACTTTCCCCATCTTTAGTCACTGTCACTGTCCCACCCTTGTAAAGGGGGCAGGATGGAGGTTAGGGAAAATGGAACTTACAGGCTGTTGGACTTGCCATGGTCAGCTACGGAGTCTCCTACACGGATCTGGGCTCCCAGGAGTCTCTCGCTGCAGCAGCCCTGACGGTTTTTCACCACCACGGCTGATATGGCATACTGGTCACCCAGGTCCACGTACCACCAGGGGTCCTGGTCTTGATTAGTGTGGGTGCAGGAGCCCGAGTTGAAGAACCCGTCACAATTCCCGTCCACAGCGTTGTTTGCTCCAGTAAAAATCTCATGTCGGTAGATGGAGGACTGGAAGGCTGGGCGGCCTTTGGCCAAGTTGTGAGCTGGAGCATGATGGGAAGGAGATGGGGGGGAGAATAAATGGTTAGAGGGTTATACAGCCTCCATGGGTGCTCCTCTCTGGACAAGAACAGGGAGCAGCAGAGACCGGGGGAGGCTTTGCAAAGCCCTTCAGGAGACCCCCCCCTTTCAGTGATCAAAGAAGCTGCAACAGAAGAGGGAGGGAGGAATAGTGCCACACTGATATTAAAATAGTTGCATTGCCAGATTTTAATTTTTCATGGCCATCCAACCAAGAGGTGAAGCTCAGCAGTGTTTAAAGGCTTTTAAACCACCTTAGTAGAAAAGTAAACTGAACAAGCTCAGAGACGGGGCTTCTCCAACCTTGGAATGGCTATTGCAGGATGCCAGACCCATTTTTGGGGGGTGCCCCGATGAACAATGGGCTGTTGGTGCTGAGATCTAGACCAGGCATATGCAAACTCTGACCTCCAGATGTTTTGAGACTACAACTCCCATCACCCCTAGCTAATGCGACCAGTGGTCAGGGATGATGGGAATTGTAGTCTCAAAACATCTGGAGGGCTGAGTTTGCCTATGTCTGATCTAGAGGCTGCACCATGAGGATGTCTCTTGGAAACAGCAGCCACCTCGGAGCTTCATCCTCTGCCTGTGGGTGGAACAGCCTTAGTCCGGTCGCATAAAAGAAGGAATCTGCTGGATGGGTCCAATGGAGGGGAGATGTTGTTCCCCCATCACAACTTGTCAGGTCTCAACCCTTCGGATAACTAATTCAGGTTTTGCAGTCTTAATATTGGGTAAGATGGCTCCCAAGTTTCACTGTCACAACAGCAGCTTAGAGGTCACTGGTTTGGGGGGAATAGGGGTGCTTTGGGGTGGTGACGCAGAAGTATCATTTGCATTTGGGTCTGACCCACAGACCAGCCCTCTTTTGAAGCTCTTACCAATGCCTCGCAGCTCAGGCTTGCAGCTCTGGGCCTCCCCATGCCCTGCCAGGAGCGCCAGGGTCAGCATCGAAATCCAGGTGAGGAGCATCCTGGAAGGAGGGGAGATGAGACAGCAGTGAGGAAGGGGTCTGTGCTGGGGCCACAGGGGTCTGCCTCACCCTGAGCCCCAGGAAAGTAAAAAGAATAATGAAGAAGGTGGGCTCAGAGTCAGTAAGGAATGCTGGGAGGAGACCTTGGGGTGGATCATGGGACTTGCTGGCTAGAGAGCTCCACACCTTCCCCAAAACAGCCAGGGGGAGTGAGAGTGTTCCTTGTCAGCATGGAAACAGGGTGAGGGAGAGAGAGTTTGGAGAAAGTGCTGAAAAATTATGAATGGTGAAATTTGCATTAACAGTGCTATAGGAATTCTAAGGTCTTACATATATATAAAATAAATGTACATAAATGTACAAGGCAAACACATACATAAATATATAAATCACATGTCTGAGACAGTACAGGAGAACAATCCTGAAGCCATTTTGACTCTCCCAAATTGACCTCAAATATTTCTCTGCAAGGAGGAAGGAAATGGGAAAAGCTTTCCAATTGTCTTTGGACTGTAGGGGCTTACACCTCCCTGTAAATACAGTCTGGCAAGTATCTGTTAAGCTGAGCACACTATCAATATGCATAAGAGATTCAGGAACTAAATATTGACCATCTCCAAGGAATGGCCAGGCTACCCAGAAAAGGCAATTGATAAGGCATTATCAGGTATCCTGGCAGACAGGAGAGAAGCAACACACTCAAATTTCTGCTGGGGACCACCTCTTTCTGTGATGTATGTATGATGTTTTGGGGGGTGGTCTTGAGCTACAGGGTAGGCAATTTCAAAAGTCTATATAAGAGCTTGCACACCAATGTTCTGGGTTCCTCTCCTCCCTCCCTGCGTGGGGTGAGCGGGGGACCCTGTTGCAACAGTTTAATAAAGATCAGGCTTACTAGCTGCTTTGCTTCTCAGTATTCTCTGTTTGGCCTCTGTTATTTTCTCCTACTGATTTGTTGTTGTTCAGTCGTTCAGTCGTGTCCGACTCTTCGTGACCCCATGGACCAGAGCACGCCAGGCATGCCTATCCTCCACTGCCTCCCGCAGTTTGGCCAAACTCATGTTAGTAGCTTCGAGAACACTGTCCAACCATCTCGTCCTCTGTCGTCCCCTTCTCCTTGTGCCCTCCATCTTTCCCAACATCAGGGTCTTTTCCAGGGAGTCTTCTCTTCTCATGAGGTGGCCAAAGTACTGGAGCTTCAACTTCAGGATCTGTCCTTCCAGTGAGCACTACTGATAGAGAACCTACATAAGGACTCTATACGGGCTCTTGGGTACCCCATACGGGAAAAAGGAGCAGTTTTTTCTTATAAGAACAGGAAGGTTTGTGTACCTGCTTAAGAAGATGCAGTTTTCAAAAGGCAGCCTGCAAGAACCCACAAGAGGAAGTTTGCAGAAGTCAGTTAGGTGTGATTAAATCTGTGGTGTGACAATGGAAATAGGAAACCTGGAAATGATGTGGCAAACTGTTGAAAGGGTGGGGCAGGAGACAGAGGACTTGGGTAGCGTGTGGTGCTGATAACGAGAATAAGACAAGGGAACACGGAACCAGTGAAACGGCAGACACACAGGTAAATGTGTGAAAGATCTGGATTTTGTGTGCTTGGGGGTCTCTTGCCTGAACCATGAGGTTGGCAGGACACCATTTGCGACCAAGAGCAAACGCTGCCTGTTTTGCTACCGCTGCCTGACTTCCTGACCACAAGGCAATGAACACTTTGGATCGCTGTCCCTTGACAAGAAGGACAAGCTGCAAAGATGCTTAAAGATGCAGGAGGCAGTTCCTCTGGCAACGGGCATCCCTGGGGGTCCCTAACACACTTTTTAAGATGCCTCCAAAAATATAGGGTGGCAGCCAACTAACCCCTATATTTTTGGAGGCATCTTAAAAAGTGTGTTAGGGACCCCCAGGGAGGCCCGTTGCCAGAGGAACTGCCTCTGGTACTACCATGATGGCAGAAAGTGAGGAGGAATTAAAGCACCTTTTCATGAGGGTGAAAGAGGAGATCGCTGAATATGGTCTGAAGCTCAACATCAAAAAAACTAAGATCATGGCCACTGGTCCCATCACCTCCTGGCAAATAGAAGGGGAAGAAATGGAGGCAGTGAGAGATTTCACTTTCTTGGGTTCCATGATCACTGCAGATGGTGACAGCAGTCACGAAATTAGAAGACGCCTGCTTCTTGGGAGAAAAGCAATGACAAACCTAGACAGCATCTTAAAAAGCAGAGACATCACCTTGCCGACAAAGGTCCGTATAGTTAAAGCTATGGTTTTCCCAGTAGTAATGTATGGAAGTGAGAGCTGGACCATAAAGAAGGCTGATCGCCGAAGAATTGATGCTTTTGAATTATGGTGCTGGAGGAGACTCTTGAGAGTCCCATGGACTGCAAGAAGATCAAACCTATCCATTCTCAAAGAAATCAGCCCTGAGTGCTCACTGGAAGGACAGATCCTGAAGTTGAGGCTCCAGTACTTTGGCCACCTCATGAGAAGAGAAGACTCCCTAGAAAAGACCCTGATGTTGGGAAAGATGGAGGGCACAAGGAGAAGGGGACGACAGAGGATGAGATGGTTGGACAGTGTTCTCGAAGCTACTAACATGAGTTTGGCCAAACTGCGAGAGGCAGTGAAGGATAGGCGTGCCTGGCGTGCTCTGGTCCATGGGGTCACGAAGAGTCGGACACGACTGAACGACTGAACAACAACAACAGCCAACTAAGTTTATCTCAGAGTGGAACAACTGAATACACCTATCTTGGTCATTCTCATTTATTTCAATGTGTCTACTCGGAGTGATACTACCCATAATTTTCTGGGATTTTGGAACAAAGTCTTGGAAGTTAAATTAGTACTGTAAAGATGCTCCAAGCTCTGGACTTTCTTTCGAAGGTGTGGGGATATTCTGGTCTTCAGGTATCGCACCCAATGAGGCACCTCCCTCCCCTCCAATTTTATTTATTTCATAAAATTTAAACCACTTAATTGTAGAAAACCTCAAATTGTTCACAAACCTTACCTTGCTTCTTACCAGAGCTTCTTCCCCCAAAACGTCTCCTCTCTGCTTCCATATGAGTCCTGGAGCTCTCAGGCAGCAGTCCTGGTTTTATGCTCTTCAACTCCCCCAATCAGGAAGATGTTGAAACCAGAATTGCACGCCCTTCTTGCAATCGGGCTTCTGCAGGGGCGTAGCAAGGGGGCGGGGGGCAGGCAGCCCCGGGTTCCATAATGGAGGGGGTGTCAAATTATATAGGAATTTTTGTTTTTTTTTTTTTTTTTTTTTTTAATGCCTGCTCCCAAAGGTCTTATCTTACTATACTAGGGATTATATAGCTATATATGAAATTTCATGCATATCGGTTAATATCTTGACCCTCCTCCACCAAAATAGCTGTTCACTTGGCTGTTTTCCTATGTCGTGAAGGCTGAAATTTCAGTTCAGTGGAGCACTTACTGTTCCCAACCCTAACCCTGTGGAAAGCCATCTAATTAGACTTTAATTTGATTTTGAGATGTTTTTAGGAGGTAATTTAATTATTGTTTGATTTTATACCAATGTTATGTATCTGATGTTAGCCACCCTGAGCCCGACTTCGGCCGGGGAGGGCGGGATATAAATAAAAGTTTTTTATTATTATTACTTGTTATTATTCCTTTGTAAGAAAATATGAAATAACGTAAAACCATTTTTGCGGGGGGGGGAATCAATGGGGGGGTTGACAAGAAATTTTCCGCACTGGGTACCACCTGACCTTCCCATGCCTCGGGGGGGGGACAATTTTTTTTTGGCCCGGGTACCAATTTACTTTGCTACGCCCCTGGGCTTGTGTTTGTTTCTGACTCTTTCCCAAGAGAAAACCTTTGATTAAAGGTCGGATTCCTTGGTCCCCAACTGCCAGCACATACAAAAGTGCAAGGAAGAAGCTTGCATTTATCAGGAGGTTAAAAAGTTTTAATTCTTTATTTTTTAATTGTGTTTTTTATTAAAGATTTTCTTGATTTACAAAAGTATGTGCAATGTCTCTCTTGTATTTTTTCCATGTTAACATTTTTACAAATCAGTTTCATTTGTTGAGACATTAGGAAGAAAAGGGGGAAAGAGGGGATGGGGCAGATGGGGGGTGACGGTTTTTCTATTTTACTTAATACATGTAGGGTTTGGTGTCAGCGTTGCTTGTGCAGGTTCTCTGTTGTTTGGTTGCGTTCCTTTGGTGGTGAGAGAGGTTGGGGTTGGCCTAGGACAGGGGTCAGCAAGCCTTTTCAGCAGGGGGCCGGTCCACCGTCCCTCAGACCATGTGGGGGGCCGGAAAAATATGAACGATTTCCTATGCCCCACAAATAACCCAGAGATGCCTTTTAAATAAAAGGACACATTCTACTCATGTAAAAACACGCTGATTCCTGGACTGTCTGCAGGCCACATTTAGAAGGTGATTGGGGCACATCCGGCCCCCAGGCCTTAGTTTGGGGACCCCTGGCTTGTTCATTTGTGATTGGCTGTGGTGGTCTTTGTTTTCCTGTGTGAGTGGGGTGGGTGAGTGTTTTGGATCAGGTTAGCCATATTGATTCTTATGGTGTTGGTGGATTTTTGTCATTGTCTTGTTGGGCTGTGTGCAGAGGCATACCAAGCCCAAGTGGTACCCGGTGCGGATATTATTTTTTTGTCACACACACCCCCCACATCCGCCCACACCTCTTCAAGTCACAGTGAGTGTTTTGCGTTCCCCCACAATGCTTTGCAGCACCTCAAAGGCTTTGCAAATAGTCCACAAGACTATTTGCTTTGGAGCTTATGGGCATGGTTGGTACATGGCCAAAACAAATACCCTTTTCCGTGTTTCTTTGCATGATAAATTTCTTATATTCAAATCATTTGGCACAAGCCAGTGAATTCTTTTTTTTTATTTCCACCTGTGGCATGCAGTTGCAGATAGGCTGGAGAACACACAACCCATAACCAGTTATGGGTTGTGTAACTGGACCCACGGGTGTTGGCACTTGGGAACAAGAAAGAAACTGAGTTCAGGAAGGAGAAAACTTGATGTCCCCAATCTTGGTTTCAACATCTTTCTGATCTGCTTAGGTTTTTCTGAGCCAGGCAAGAGTTGCCCATCACGAGGGAGATAAAACCAACAGGGCTACTCAAGAGGAGGTCTAGGACTCTTCTCTAAATGCTCACAGACTGACTGTTTGATGATCTGTTCTAGGACCTTTCCTGGTATCAATGTCAAGCTCACCGGTCAGTAGTTACCTGGGTCTTCCTTTTCCCCCTTTCTGAAGATGAGGACAACCTTTGCCCGTCTCCAGTCTGCAGGGACCTCACCTGTTCTCCAAGAATTCTCAAATATAATAGACAAAGGCTCTGAAATTACACCTGCCAGCTCCTTTAGTACTCTTGGATGCAGCTCACCAGGCCCTGGGGATCGGAATTCATTTAAACTTCATATTTATCTAGGTGTTCCCTTCCTACCTCTTTTCCTGTCTGGGCTGCAGCTCCATCCTTGCATTGTTTATTCTGTGATCACCAGGTTGGGCTTCACTTTCCTTTTGGGTGAAGACAGAGGCAAAGCAGGTGTTGAGTAATTCCGCCTTCTCTCTGTCACCCAAGAGCATCTCTCCGTCTTCCCCACACAAAGGACCTACCGCTTGCTTGTTCTTCCTCTGGCTTCAAACATAGCCGAATAAATCTTTTTTCTTATTTTTAACCTCTCTTGCAAGCATAGGAGCCAGCTCCTAGGGGCCAAGATTCCTTCAGCCCCCCAATAAATTATTTGAGGGGGCCAGCCCCCATCCCAGTTGATGGAAATTGCCATTCAAATGGTGTGCATGTATCATGTTATGTGACTGAATACCTGAAGTGTAATATTTTATTCAAGTTGGAACCCCTGTTTGCAAGCCTGAGCTCATTCTGAGCTTTAGCCAGGCTGACCTTCACCCTGCAACTGTTGGTAACTCGTGTATCCTCCTCTGTTGTGATTTCTCCTTTCTTCCATTTCTTATACATGCCCTTCTTAACTCTCAGGTCATCTGTAAGCTCTTTATGCAGCCAAACTGGTTTCTTTAGATGCCTCCCATTCCTTTCTTGTTGGAATTGTCTTCGTTTGTGCCTTCAATATTTCTCCTTGAAGAAGCTCTCATCCATCTTGGACTCCCTTCTCTTTAAGTATTTCTGACCATGGTCCCTGAAGCCTTCTTTAAGTCCAGAGTGCATGTCTACACTCTGTAGAATGAAAACCAAGAGGATACGATCATCACTTCCTCCCAGTGTTTCATTGATCTTCCTTCAAGTTACAAGAAAGGATTCCAGCTAAACACCAGGAGGAACTTTCTGAGAGTAACAGCTGTTCATCAGTGGAACTGGACTCCCTCATGATGTGATTGGGCTGTCCTTCCTTAGAGGTTTCTAAGACAGGTGGCTATCTGTCATGTGTGATCTAGCTGAGAATCTTGTATTGCAGGGGGTTGGACTGGATGACTCTTAGGGTCCCTTCCAACTCTACAATTCCATGATTCTGTGAGAAGGAAGCCTCTATGGCAGGGGTCAGCAAGCTTTTTCAGCCCCGGGCCACTCCACCGTCCCTCAGACCACGTGGTGGGCCGGACTATTTTGGAGGGAAAAAATGAATGAATTCCTATGCCCCACAAATAACCCAGAGATGCATTTTAAATAAAAGCACACATTCTGCTCATGTAAAAACACGCTGATTCCCGGACCGTCTGCGGGCCGGATTGAGAAGGCGTTTGGGCTGGATCCGGATTGCCTATCCCTGCTCTATGGTCTCCAGGGACAGACAGGTCAGCTGGGTGCCGTCTCTTTATCCCCTCCTTGGACTCATGGAAATAACTCCTGCCTGTATACACAAGAATCCTCAAGGCAAGACTGGCCTACCCAGACTGGTTGTTGTGTTCAGAAGAGAGAGAAATGCCCTTTGTCTCACTTCTGACTTGATTTCAGGTGAGGGGGGCAAAGACATTTCCATGAGTTTGTGAAGACCATTCCAGCTCAGAAGTGCCTCCCCTCTCTCCACAAGGCTGAAAGCAAAGTCTTCACTCTGGAGCTTGGTGTGTGAGATTGGGACCTGCGAGAATCAATACTCACATTATCATCCATCTGTGCTGTCTATGAAATAAACACAATGAGGAAATACTATTATATGCAAAGCAGATCACCTGCTGATAAGGAGGTGTGTCCTTCCCCTCTTGGCAGAGAGCCAGAAACCACCCAAGGCCACCCTGAAGAAGGATGTAAGCGCCTGATTTTGACAGCCAAAATCCCAGTGTCAACATCTTTCTGATTGGTTGGGTTGTCCGGAGCCAGACAAGAGCTGAAAGGGGATAAAACCAGATGGGGCGGGCAGGACTTCGCTGGAAGCAGGGAGGTCTCCGTGTCAGTTTCGCTAAGAGGGTGGGTTGTTCTGCTGATCCCAAGGTGAGTTGATGTGATGCCTGAAGCCTGCATCATGCCCCCCACACCCTGAATGGGCATATTGAAAACTGCATTTTAAAAAAATGGATTTGTTGAAGAACTGTTTAGCATTCTCCAGCATTCTGGAGGATGACTGTTCTCCTGGCCAACACGACCCTTGATTGATCTGAATGCCTCTTCTGCACTCCTGGCTGTCTCCAAAGCCCCAGCTAGATCACAGCTAGATCACACATGACAGCTAGATCACACATGGCAGAGGCTGCTAAGGGGGAGCCAGACACCCCCCCCCCATGGCTCCAGTAAGAGCTCCCTGCTCATTGCCCTCTGTTCTCTCCCCGTTTGCAGGATGTTCCTCACCTGGACTTGGCTGCTGGCCCCGGCGCTCCTGGCAGCGCATGGAGAGGCCCAGAGCTGCAAGCCTGAATTTCAAGGTGCTGGTAAGACCTGGGGAAAGGGAAGGGGAAAGGAAAGGAAAGGGAGACTGCTCTGGGTTCAAGCCAAGGGGTGTCCCCTTCCCCACACAGAGGGCGCTCTCATTCCTCCCCCGACCAAGGGCCTGTAAGCTGCTTTGTGACAGTGAAAACCTGGGAGGCGTCTTACTCAATGTGTGAGGAGGTGGCATTGACCCATGGTCCACCACAAAGCCTGAAGGATGAACCAAAGGCTTGGTTCATGACGTGGCAAGCCAGGATGAGAGCACAAACCTCCACATTATCCATCAAGATCCAGGCGTTTCCATCCAAGGGGAGAGTAAACTTGAGGCTATTGGGGCTGTGGGGCGGAGGGGCAGGAAGTGGTGGAAACATTATTATTATTATTATTATTATTATTATTATTATTATTATGTCTCATTTTGTTTCATGACACCCTTAGACAGAGGCTGCTAAAGGGGAGCCAGTGTGGTGTAGTGGTTAAGAGTGGTAGACTCGTAATCTGGGGAACCGGGTTCGTGTCTCCACTCCTCCACATGCAGCTGCTGGGTGACCTTGGGCTAGTCACACTTCTCTGAAGTCTCTCAGCCCCACTCACCTCACAGAGTGTTTGTTGTGGGGGAGGAAGGGAAAGGAGAATGTTAGCCGCTTGGAGACTCCTTTTGGGTAGTGATAAAGCGGGATATCAAATCCAAACTCTTCTCCTTCTCCTGCCATGGCTGTCATGTTGTGGCTGGCACCGGCAGCACTTTCTCAAAATTCAAAAAATGCCCGCTGGTCCAGACTTATTATCTAAGTGATCTCCCAGGTCCGTGCGGAGTCAGGTGCGTCCTGTAAAGGACCCTGGACCCAAGTTATTCCGGGCTTTCTAGGGGAGCAGCAAGACTTTGAATACGGCCCAGCAGGTGCTCAGCAGCCAGCGCAGTTCCCTCTAGGCAGGTGTAAGAGGTCAAGGTCTTCCATGCAATGCAACCTGGCCGCAGCATCCAGGTGGGTGGGGTATAAATTATTGCTACTGTCCTGCATTGTGTGAGGCTACCCTGGCCTGAATCACAGCGGCTAAGCTATCCTTGTCCAGGAAAGGGTGGGGTTGGCAGACCATCCTAAGGGGGTTATTAATGCTTCTCACTCGGGAGCTCCCCCAGACTCTGCACCTCTTTCTTCGGAGGGAGGACAACCTCTTCCTGAGCTGCTGAGCTCCCCAAATCCCAGACCTGGGAACTGCTCACCCACAAAGTCTCTGTCTTACCTGGATTGTTGATAATTCTAATGTGTGGGGGGTTTTTTTGAAACCACGTTGAGGTTTTATTAGAACCAGTCACAATATTGATTTTGTTAAAGGTAAATAATATTGTCTCAGCACGTTGGCTCTGCTGTTGTTCTGTTATCTGTGGGGTTGCCACCAGTTCTTAGCTTGAAAGAAATTTAAAAAGAATGATGAGCTTTCTGTTTCCTTCCCGTCCTGCATGCAGGCTTTCCAGAAGTCTTCTTCTTCTTTGGCGATTCCTCGTAGCTGAGCAAGATTGCCTTCCATAAACACAGTTTTAACAATCAGTCCATAAGTGACTGTGGAGGCCAATTCTGGACCCACATGTCCTTCCACAGTGGGGACATAGGTTTCTGTGCAGGAGTTGATCACGGTCAGGGTTTGCCAAGCATGCCTTCCTCTTAGCACGTTTCTCCCTTATGTCCTGAGTTCGAGTGTCTTCAAAGCCCATGACACCTTTGGTAAAGGCTGTTCTCCAATTGGAGCGCTCGTAGGCCAGTGTTTCCCAATTGTTGGTGTTTATACTACATTTTTTAAAAATTTGCCTTGAGATAGTCTTTAAACCTCTTTTGTTGACCACCAACATTACACTTTCCATTTTTAAGTTTGGAATAGAGTAGTTCCTTTGGAAGACGATCATCAGGCACAACATGACCAGTCCAACGAATGTTGAAGAATCATTGCTTTGATACTGGTGATCTTTGCTTCTTCCAATACACTGGAAGTATCTAGTTAGCCACTGAGAGAGCAGGATACTGGCCGGATCCAGCTGCAGCAGGCCTCCTATTTGTATATTTAATTTCTATACTGCCCTTCATCCAAGGCTCACAGGGTGGTTTCTCGTGTTCTTATTTCACCTCCACATCTTCCTCCTTTTATTCTGCAACTCCAGCTCTCAACTTGGCCAAAGGCCGCCCAGCTTGTCAGTCCTCCACCTTTCCACACGAGATCATTGCAGCAGCAAGCAAAGCTGTGGATGGGAACTGCGGTGGGGACTGGTATAAACCCGGCACCTGCACCCACACTCAGCTGGACACGGAGCCCTGGTGGTACGTGGACTTGGGCGAGCAGTACGCCATCTCCGTGGTGGTGGTGAAGAACCGCGGGGACTGCTGCGGCGAGAGACTCCAGGGAGCCCAGATCCGTGTGGGAGACTCTGTGGCTGACCATGGCAAGTCCAACCCCCTGTAAGTTCCCATTGCCTCTCCCCTCCCCACTCTCCCCTCAGCATCTACATCTTGAGAGACACATTCAAGGTCACTTGCTCCAGATTGGTCACCTTGTAGTTAATGGCATCTGGGAAGTACTGCAGGGGATTCCTGTTGTTCCAGAATAGGTCACCCAGGAAAAAAATGCACCGTGGCAACAGGCAGAGTTCGCCTGCAAACTCCTGCTCCCCGTGCTGCATCTCCAACTTCCTCCCTGACTTCCCAGCTTGGAAGCCTCACTGCTGGCTCAAGCTCAGTGTGCCCAGGACTGAACTTCTTGCCTTCTCCCTGACGACACCCCACCCACCCCCTTCTCATTCACTCTCTGTATCCACTGACCCCACCCCAGGATCTGACACAAAGCCCAGACTTTCCCTTTGCCGCCTATAAATTGCCAGATCATGACATCCCTTTCAGTCATGCAATGTGGCCTCAGTCTGGTCTTCTCATGTCTACCCAGAACTCTGCTGCCAAAAATCATTCGCCTCTTTTCTTGCTCTGCATTCAGGCCACTTCTCCTGAAATCCCTAGGCTGGCTTCCTTTCCCATCCAAGATACTTGTCCTTGCTCTCAGATCCCTCCAGGGTCAAGTCTTATCTCTCCATTTTAAAAACCTCCATTTCAAGGGAATATTCCACACTTACCTTTCCTCCACTCTTTCCATGCACAATCCATGATTTAAAGCTCCATGTCTAAGCACACACACACACACACCAAGCTTTGCCTGTGAAAAGCTGCTCTTTTAAGCTCAACCAGAGCAAACAGCAACCTACAGAAAACCGGAATTCACATTTGCCCTGATTCATTTTTAAAGAACAAGATTTCACAAGGAAAGCTTGAGGCAATATTTTTAAAAAAAGATATTCTTGGACCCAAAGCAGACCTCTGCCTGGAAAGAGCTGTGCCAAAGGTCAGTGTGAATAAGGCCTAACTCTGCACTTTCCCATCACTGCAACCTTGGCTCATCCACCTCTCCTACCCTAATCACATGCCTCTCACAGTGATACTTGCTGCCTTGTGCTTCTCAGGGCTGATAATAAAGGACAATGGGCAGTGGCAGAGCTTCATGCTCCAGCACCGGGGGCGGGAAGCAGGCGGGGGCACGGCTGGCGCATGTTCTGGGGGTGAGGTGTGCCGCCCACAGGGACGGGGCGCATGTTCTGGGGGGCGGGACGCGCAGCGTGGGGGGGGCAGCCGAGATGGAATTCTACTGGTATCGCGCTGCCCGGGGCACCCTGCCCCCTACGCCCCGCCCTTCCTACGCCAGTGACAATGGGAGCTGCATTCCTCTGCCCTGCTGTGACCAAGCCTGAATACATGTGCTTGGAATAAACATGTGTTCTTCTTCTGACCCCCAGGTCTCCATTCCCCTATTTCTAGAAGCTAAGCACATTGACCTCCCCTCTCACTCTTTGTAAAACAATATGTACATGTCTATAACTTTTACACAACAATAATTAACAAGAACAACAATATTTGGGAAGGCAGGCAGCCCACCTGTGATGTGGTGGGCATCTGGGAGTCTGTTCACAGGCACTCATAAACTGAGTGGTTTTGAATTGATCCCACCACCATTTTCTCTCTACAGCTGTGGGACCATCACAAACACCAGCCTTGGCTCTGTCAGCACCTTGAACTGCAATTGGCTCAAGGGCCGCTATGTGAGCGTCAACATCCCTGGAAGGGCCGAATACTTGACCTTGTGCGAAGTGGAGGTCTACGGCACCAAGGCAGAAGACCTGTGTTAGAGCTCAGTAGTCGCTCTCTCTGTGTGTGTGTGAGTGTGTTGGTGTTGGGGAGGGGAGGGACAAACAGGGGAGATGAAATAAAGAATCATTTCCCAACCATCTTCTTCTGAATTGGCTTCTTCCGTCTCTCCTAAGCAAGACGCAGTAACTCGTGACCCACAAGTTTTAGATGAGCACAGAGCGCTTGATATTTCACCACAGGGAAGATCTCTTTGTTCCAGACTCTTCTTGCACCAATGTTCTGTAGGACGACCCAGGCACTCGCATTGGTTACCAGGTTCTCCTCTGGCCCTGAAATAAACACTCTTGGTCTCCCTCACCTTAACTTAAGCCCATCAAAGGCACACTCAACGACATTTCTGCAGTGGGTCAAACTGCAGTTGAATGCCGTATCTTGTTGGTGAAGGGGACACACACACAGTCGGCCTTCATAAGTCACTTTCTCATGGGATGTGCACCACCGGTCTGTCTGAGGGGGATCTGAACACCATGTACTTTAATTGGGGAGTTGCCAGGCACCTGTCCATCATCCACAGCTTAGCAAAAGGCTGAGTTCCTGAACATAAACTCATCAAGGTTCCAGCAAATCCATATACATTAAAATAAAATTTAAAAATCTGCCAGTGGGGTCACAGGTTCCCTGCAGTAGGAAAAGTTGATCCCCTTTAAAGGTAAAGGTAAAGACCCCTGACCATTAGGTCCAGTCGCAGACGACTCTGGGGTTGCGGCGCTCATCTCGCTTTACTGGCCGAGGGAGCCGGCATTTGTACAGCTTCCGGGTCATGTGGCCAGCATGACTAAGCCGCTTCTGGCAAACCAGAGCAGCGCACGGAAACGCCGTTTACCTTCCCGCCAGGAGTGGTACCTATTTATCTACTTGCACTTTGACGTGCTTTCGACTGCTAGGTGGGCAGGAGCAGGGACCGAGCAACAGGAGCTCACCCCGTTGAATTTAAGACATCTTTGATGTGAAAAACCCGTCCACTTGTTTTCCTGACCACAACAACAGTACAGGTGAAACTCGAAAAATTAGAATATCGTGGAAAAGTCCATTTATGTAAGCAATTGTTTTCATTAGCTACTGGAGTTTAATATATGAGATAAATTGACTCATGACATGCAAAGCGAGATAGGACTGTTTAAGATCAAGTGGAAAATATGAGAACCAAGAAGAAAGCAGAAGTTTATTTGTTATAATTGTGATGATTATTTGGTGTACAGGATGCTTTAAAGAAAATGAAAGTGGGAAGAGGCCTGGAAGTTACATGGGGTTGGATTTGGCATGTGATTTGGCAGTATTTGAGGACTTAAATGCTAGCAGTGGGTCTCCGTTCTCTGCATCTCCCCACTAGCTTGCAGCTCCCCTCAAGAGCCCCTTCCAACCACCTCATGCCACGTGGGCAGGTGTATGTAGGGCTTGGAAGGGGCTCATGACTCAGTCAACCTGGGTATCAGTTTGCAGCTCTGAGCTTGGATTTTATATAATGCTTAGTTCCCTGGAGAAAAGCGTTTCATGCTTCTAGAACCCACTTCTTCATGGTGTTTTGAATTTAAGACTTGATGTGAAAAACCCGTCCATTGTTTTCCTGACCACAACAACAGTCAGGTGAAACGAAAAATTAGAATATCTTTGTAAGCATGTCATGAGTCTATCTCAAAGCGAGATATGTCAAGCCTTAGTTTCACCTTGAAAACCCCAAAGTTAAGTTAATTTGGGGTTCTCATCATTACGCCATAATCATCACAATTATAACAAATAAAGGCTTGAAAGAAATGTTTCACCTTTTAAGTTGAATTACCTTTCCACGATATTCTAATTTTTCGAGTTTCACCTGTAGTACAAAGTTGTTCTTGAGAGTTGTCTTACAAACACCTTGGCACTTCCTAAATAACGGCCCATCTTCCTGGCGGGTTGTAAACCTCTACGGAGCTTCATGATAACAGCTTCAGGAAATGTCAAATAAAACCAAAACATTAATTATATCTAATTTCTGTTGTTAAGCCCTCCCCTCCCCGCACTATTATCAGGATCCTCCCCTCCCCGCTGGCCCTATTATCAGGAATCGCTTCAAGGAGTTCTGGCCCTCCCCTCCCCGCACTATTATCAGGAATCGCTTCAAGGAGTTCTGGCCCTGAACACTGAGGAACCAGGAGAACTGAGGGAATTTCTGTATCTGCTTCCTCTTAAAGCAGAATTCACCAACCTCTCTAGTTGCGTGACTAGTTCCCTCTGTGATAGATTCTTAGCAAATGGGACTTGCAGTTCCCACACATGGTCAGCCCACTTTCTGGCTCTGTTCTCTAGCACGGGCAAAACCATGCACCCTCTTGGTTTTGAGGGCCTGTTGAACAAATTGGAGAGACAAAAGAAGGCTGTTCAATGGATATTTATTGGAGAGTCAACATGGGTTCAACTAGCTCGAGTGATCCCTAACACTGGTCACCCAGCTTTGTCCCATAGACCTCCACCTCACACAGCGTCAGGGTGGATGCATGTCCCGGGAGGTTCACGCTGACATAGCGGCCCTTGAGCCAGTGGCAGTTGAGGCTACTGAAGGAGCCACGCCTGGTGTCGGTGATGTTCCCACAGCTGCAAAGAGAAAAGGGAGGTCAGTCACATCTTTGGCCCTCCCAACTCCTCTGCATGGCAGTGGGCTCACAAAACCATCCATAGCTGCACTGGAAGAGCCCTGAAGCCACCAAGGCCAGCATCCTGCATTCACAGTGGCCAACCAGGTGCCCCAATGGAAGTCCACAAGTGGGACTTCAGAGCAGCAGGGCTCTCCCCACTCCCTGGGAGTCCCAGAAACTAGTATACACCTCTGACAGTGGAGGGAGAACATACCCATCATGGCTAGCAGCCACAGACGGCCTGATCCCCCGGGAAATTGTCTAAACCTCTTCTGAAGCCATCCAAGATGGTGGAATCACGGTTTCTTATGGGAACAGACTTACAGCTCGAAGCTCAGAAGTGAGCTTCTGTCGGCTGCCTTTCCAAAGAAGTCAGAAGCCATCTTGGTACTGGAAAGTGGGCAGCTCACCAGTGGAGTTGGGAGAATAAGCAGGAGACCAGACAAGAGGTGACCAGAATGTGGGAAAGTTTTAATATAGGAGAGAAGAAACATGATTTGGCAACAAACTGTCAGGGACTGGACTGAGGAGGAATGGTATAGGTGTAGAGCAGTGGGGAAAAGAAGGTACCTTTTATCATATGTGGTGGGAATGTAAGAAGATAAAAGGATTCTCGGATATGATATACAATGAAATTAAGAAAATGTTGAAATATTACAATGACCTTCCCTCTTTAATCTACAAAGCTTTTCTATTGGGAATTATAGGTACAGACATTAAAAAACAAGACATAAAACTTTTCCAATATGCTGTAACCGCAGCGAGAATCTTAATTGCACAAAAATGGAAACAGGAAGAAACACCAACAAAGGAAGAATGGACAGTGAAATTAATGGAGTATGCGGAACTGGATAAGATGATGGGAAGAATCCGAGAACAGCAGGACCAGAAGTTCATCAAAGATTGGACTAAATTTGCAGATTATTTGAAGGACAATTGCACTGAATTGAATACGTTGGTAGGATTGCGAGAAGCTTTGTAGATTAAAGAAGGAAGGTCATTGTAATATGAAATTTTAGTGATAAGTTTAAGTGTGATAATTTTAAGCAGTGATTAATTTGTGAAGTATAGATATTAGTGATGAATGTTAGGATATCATAAGGAGGGTTTGAAGGAAGTCATGGCCTTAAGAGTTGAAAAGATAATGTGATGGATTTTATTATTGTATTGTTATAAAACCAATAAAAATGATATGGGGGGGGGAAATAGATGTAGAGCAGTGGTTTGCAGAAGGTCATAGTTCCGAGGCTGCAGAGGGGAGAAGCTGGGAAATATTGGGAGAGCAGCAGGAAGAAGAAGCACCAGGGGAGAGACAGCTGACAGACTCAGTGTCTCTAGAAAGCATTCCTGGCCCCCACCCTCCCAGGACAAGGTGTGCATTGAGAGTAGTAGAACAGAAATCTCAGAGGCAGAAAGCACTGATCAGCCAGCGCAGAGATGACGTAGAATAGGAGGGACGGAGGGAGTGAGACTTTACTCAGAGCAACGTCATTATCTAAGAGACACTGCATTCCTTCTTCTCTCTCTGTGAATATTGAATAAACCACTTGGTAAGAACTCTTTTTGCTTATCTGCTTCTTGGCTGACACTGTGGGAGGGATCAGATTACCTGAAGCCTGACACAAACTTAATATGGAGGTCTTCAAAGATGTGCAGGATCCACTTTTCTCCTACTCTCCCTTCTCCCCAATTATGAATGGGGGGGGAGGAACTACAAGATGAGAGATGCAGTTGCTGCAGAGCAGGTGGGGAGGGAAGAGGCAACTGGATCTTACAGGGGGTTGGACTTTCCATGGTCAGCCATGGAGTCTCCCACGTGGATCTCGGCTCCCAGGAGTCTCTCACTGCAGCAGTCCTCACGGTTCTTCACCACCACAGTGGAGATGGCAAACTGCTCCCCCAGGTCCACATGCCACCATGGTTCTTTTTCAGTGCTGGTGTGGGTGCAGGAGCCATGGAAGAAGTCTCCGTCACAATTCCCGTCTGTGGCTTTGCTTGCTGATGGAATAATTGGATGTGAGTAGACAGAGGACTGGCAGGCTGGGCGGCCTCTGGCCAGGTTGCGAGCTGGAGAAACAGCATGGTGGAAAGAAGATGGGAAGAGAAAGAACGTGACTAGAGGAACAGCATTCTGTGGGTTTACTGAGATTGTAACTCCAGCAAAAAAAGAAATGAGATTCATAGAACCATAGAGTTGTTGTCTGGCACAACTTGTTCTTGAGAAACCGAAGCTGGGTCTTAGTAATCACAGCATCCTTTTCTAAGTGCTGACAAATGGACTGTGGAATTATCTGTTCTAGGACCTTTCCCAGTATCGATGTCAAGCTCACTGGTCGGTAGTTACCTGGGTCTTCCTTTCCCCATTTTTCGAAGATGGGGACAACATTTGCCCGCCTCCAGTCTGCAAGGACCTCACCTCTTCTACCAGCTCCATCTGGTATGCAGACTGAGACCCTACCTGCCTGCAAACGGTCTTGCCAGAGTGGTTATCTCCTGCCTGGACTACTGCAATGCGCTCTACGTGGGGCTACCTTTGAAGGTGACCCAGAAACTGCAACTAATCCAGAATGTGGCAGCTAGACTTGTGACTGGGAGTGGCCGCTGTGACCATATAACACTCCGGTCCTGAAAGACCTACATTTCTGAGCACCATTCAAAGTGTTGGTGCTGACCTTGAAAGCCCTAAACTGCCTCGGACCTGTATACCTGAAGAAACGTCTCCACCCCCATCGTTCAGCCCAGACACTGAGGTCCAGCTCCGAGGAAGAAGAAGAAGAAGAAGAGGAAGAGTTTGGATTTGATATCCCGCTTTATCACTACCCGAAGGAGTCTCAAAGCGGCTAACATTCTCCTTTCCCTTCCTCCCCACAACAAACACTCTGTGAGGTGAGTGGGGCTGAGAGACTTCAGAGAAGTGTGACTAGCCCAAGGTCACCCAGCAGCTGCATGTGGAGGAGCGGAGACGCGAACCCGGTTCACCAGATTATGAGTCTACCGCTCTTAACCACTACACCACACTGCAAGTAAAGAGGTTATAGGGAACCAGGCAGAGGGGCTTCTCAGTAGTGGCACCTGCCCTGTGGTATGCCCTCCATTCAGATGCCAAGGAAATAAACAACTATCTGACTTTTAGAAGACATCTGAAGGCATGATGTGGAATTAGCAGTGGGTGGAATAGCTCTCCCATCATGGCTTGTCAGGTCAAAACTTTGGTTCCCCCTTCAGGCTTTGCAATGGATCATGGGAAAATGATGCCAAATCACCACCCACTGGGTAAGATGATGTCCAGGATTTCATTGTCACAAAGCAGCTTAGACGCCACTGGTTTGGGCAGAAATAAGAGTGTCCTAAGGGGATAGGTGACACCCTTTGGCTTTGTCCACAAACCAGTCTCCCTTTCCCCTCCCTTTCCCCAGGTCTTACCAGCACCTCGCAGGTCAGGCTTGCAGCTCTGGGCCTCTGCACCCTCTGCCAGGAGCGCCAGGGCCAGCAGCCAAATCCAAGTGGGAAGCATCCTGCTAGGAAGAAGGACAGGTGTCAGTGAGCCCGTACTGGAGCCATTCGGGGGGGGGGGGTGTTTGGCTTCCCCTTAGCACCATCACAGGGTTTTTGTGACAGCCAAGAGCAATGAAGGGGCATTCAGAATCAAGGGCCATGTTACTCATAAGATTCTCCAAAGGGCTAGAGATCCCTAACAGACTTTAAAAATAAATTAAAAAATACAGCTTTAGATATACCCCAAAAGGATCAGGACCTTCTTTTTTGTGGAGGGGGTAGGGTAGGAAGTTCTAGACTTCAAAGATCACATCCAGTGGGTTTTCCCGACTTACCTTGCCTCCCTTTCTTGGGATCTGCAGAAGCGTCTGTTGCTCTTGGTGGGACAGGAGACACAGGTTCTTCTCCCCAGACTGGAACTGAGACTTCCCTGCTTCCAGAGGAGTCCTGCACCTCCAGGTTTTATCCCCTTCCCAATGGGCAGCGCTTGCCTGACGTGGCTCAACTTGGCCAATCAGAAAGATGGTGACACCAGGATCTAGGGGATCAAGATCAGGTTTTGACATCCTTCATCTGAGTAGGGTCTGAGTGGGCTTGTGTGGTTTCTGACTCTCTCCCAAGAGGAAATAACGGCACCTCCTTGGCAGGAGATGGTTTTAGAAGAAGACATCCTCATTCCATTTATCCCATTTAGAGGTCAGATGGGTGCCAAACTGAGCGCTGATACTGGCAGGTCCCAACCACATCAGCTAAGCTCCCAAATGAAGACTTTGTGGTCAGCCTTGTGGAGGAGAAGGAGTTTTTTGAACTTCTACCACCCCATGGCTCACCTCCATGATTTCTGGGCAGTTGCATCAGCATCACAAACACCAGCCATGGCTCCATCACTACCTTATACTGGAAATGGCTCTAGGGCTGCTATGAGAGACTCCACATCCCGCGACTGGCAGAGTTCTTGACCTTGGGCGAGGTGGAGATCTATTGCACAAAGTCAGAACTCTTACGTTAGAGATCAGCTGTCTGTATAAGATTCATTAATATGTAAACCTGAAATTTTGGATCCCCTCCAAACTGATGCCACAGTTTTGTGCTCGTTTTGTGTCATTTTGTACCACAAAGCCTGCATTTTGTGTTTTTGGTTCTTGACCTTGGGCGAGGTGGAGATCTATTGCACAAAGTCAGAACTCTTACGTTAGAGATCAGCTGTCTGTATAAGATTCATTAATATGTAAACCTGAAATTTTGGATCCCCTCCAAACTGATGCCACAGTTTTGTGCTCGTTTTGTGTCATTTTGTACCACAAAGCCTGCATTTTGCACCTCCCACAAACTGAGCAATTGATCATCCACCTGTGGGCCATAGGTATCTGCCCCCAAACCCAACGTTGTTCGGTTCACTCCAAACTGGTGCCAAACTTTTGCAATACCGTATTTTTTGCTCCATAAGACGCACTTTTTTCCTCCTAAAAAGTAAGGGGAAGGGTCTGTGCGTCTTATGGAGTGAATGGTGGCCCCTGGAGCTGAATTGCTCCAGATCGTGCTTACTTTATTTTATTTTATTTTTACAAAGAGAGAAGGGGGTGTTGAAAAGAAGCCGCTGAGCAGCTGATCAGCAAGCGATCGGGAGAGAGATAAGGCTCCCTTTCTGCCCGCCCCCTTGCCCAGGCCTCCATTGTTGAATGTTCTGCAGAGGAGGCTGTTTGTTTCCCCAGCAGCATGTGACTGGCTGATTAGATTATCTGTCTGAAAACTGTAGAAACGGCTCCCTTTCCTTTCCTAAAGAAGCTGCAGGACTGTGAGTTGAACCCTATAAAAATTGGGGCTTTTCCTCTTTGCAAAAGAAGCTGCACAACTGTGAGCTGATCCTCAAAACAAAACAAAACAGGGCTTTCCCCTTTTCCTCCTCTAAAAACTAGGTGCGTCTTATGGTGCTAAAAATACGGTGATTAAAAACCCTTCCGCACCACAAACTCCACTCCCAAAATGAGGAATTGGTACTAAAAACTGGATCCCTGGTTCATGACACTGTAGTTAACTGCACTCAAAATCCCACATTGGGCGACTGGCTCCAAGCTGTGCCCAATTTCTGCATTTGTTTTGCACTGTTTTGGAGCACAAACTGCGTGTCTTGCATTGCCCTCAAAAAGCACAGTAAGTGGTACATCAAACCTGGGAACTATATCTGTCCAGAGGTCTTAGAGCAGCGAGAGCGGTTCTGCCACACGGGGCGCTAACCGAGGAGGGGGGGGTGCAGTGCTAGTTCTAGTTACAAGTAGGTAGCCATGTTGGTCTGCCATAGTCAAAATAAAATAAAAAATATAAATCCTTCCAGTAGCACCTTAGAGACCAACTACCGGTAAGTTTGTTCTTGGTATGAGCTTTCGTGTGCATGCACACTTCTTCAGATACACTGAAACAGAAGTCACCAGACCCTTATATATAGTGAGAGAGTGGGGAGGGGTATTACTCAGAAGGGTGGTGGGAATGGGGATTGGCTGATAGGTGTGGAAAACCTGTTGACGACTGTTAACGACTGCAATTGGTCTTACAGGAAAAAGCAAGGGGTGAGATGGCTAAAAATAGCTTTATCATGTATAATGAGATAAGAATCCAATGTCTCTATTCAGACCAGGGTCTCGTAATCTGGTGAACCGGGTTTGATCCCCGCTCCTCCACATGCAGCTGCTGGGTGACCTTGGGCTAGTCACACTTCTCTGAAGTCTCTCAGCCTCACTCACCTCACAGTTTGTTGGGGGAGGAAGGGAAAGGAGATTGTTAGCCTGAGACTCCTTAAGGGGAGTGAAAGGCAGGATATCAAGTCCAAACTCCTCCTCCTCCTCCTCCTCCTCCTCGACCCGGTAATCCTTCCGTAACAATGGTTTTAAGTTTGGTAATAAGTTGCAATTCAGCAACTACTCTTTCCAGTCTATTTCTGAAATTCTTTTGTAATAAGACAGCTACTTTGAGATCATGTATAGAATGTCCTGGGAGATTGAAGTGTTCTCCTGCTGGTTTCCCTGTCTTGTGATTCCCTCCTAAAGGTTAGGATAACCACTGCTGATGTGGTTAGGAACTGCTAGTATCAGCGCTCAGTTTGGCACCATCTGCTTCTCTAAATGGGATAAATGGAATGAGGATGTCTTCTTCTAAAACCATCTCCTGCCAAGGAGGTGCCGTTATTTCCTCTTGGGAGAGAGTCAGAAACCACACAAGCCCGCTCAGATGAGAAATGTCAAGAGCTGATCTTGATTCTCTGCATTCTGGTGTCAACATCTTTCCAATTGGCAGGGTTGTTCTAAGCCAGGCGAGAGCTGCCCATTGCAAAGGGGATAAAACCTGGAGATGCAGGACTCCTCTGGAAGCAGGGAGGTCTCCTCCATTCCAGGTTTGGGAGGAGGATCTGTGGTTGTGACCCACCAAGAAAGGCAGCAGATCCCAAGAAAGAAAGCCAAGGTAAGCTGAGAAAAACCATTGGATGCGATCTTGGAAGCCTAGAAAATGCCCCCGGAGAAGGAATTGGCATATCTGAAACTATATTTTTAATTTTAAAAAGTCTGTTAAAAGTTCATTAGGGATTTAAAAGGGGGGGCATCTGCATGGCTGCATGGCCTTTCATCAGTCTGGGTGAATTATGATTTATTAATCTTTCTTTTTTCTGTTTTCCTATCATACATTGTTTCCATACAGACTTGCCAACACAGCATTCCATGGAATTCATAAAATACCTATGTTTGCTGCATATCTGTCCATTTATCCACCCCGTTATTCCCCCTCTAATCCATCGTTGTAGTCAACTGTTGGTTATAGAATTACCCCTACTTGTAGATTGACTTTACTATTGTATTTTTTTTAGATATTCCCCAAAGCTTTCCCACTCACTCCTTATCTGTTTTTCATCCCTGATCCTTATTTTGGCTGCCATGTACTGCGAATTCTGTCGATTTCTGCAGCCCAACAGATGGACTTTCCTCAATCTGAACATGATTCCCCACCTTGTCCTCCCACTTACTGCCATCTCCCTCCCTTGTAGGATGTTCCTCACCTGGACCTGGCTGCTGGCTCTGATGTTCCTGGCAAGGCATGGGGAGGCCCAGAGCTGCAAGCCTGAGCTGCAAGGCATTGGTAAGACCTGGGGAAAGGGTGGCCGGTCTGTGAGCAAAGCCCAATGGCTTTTCCAAGTGCACTCTTATTCCTCCCCAAACCAGTGGCCGAAAAGCTTTGTGACAGTGAAAGCAAGGGCACCATCTTACTCAGTGGACGGGGATGTGGCATTTCCCCATGATCCATTGCAAAGCCTGAAGGGTGCACCAAACCCTGGACACATGTAGTTTCTGGACCAATTGAAAGGGAAGCCCCACATGGGGTGTGCATGAATCACAGTGGCCAAGCTCTCCCTGTCCAAGAAAGGGCACAGTTGGCGTATCAACCTAAGGGGATAATGAGTGCTTAAACTGTAGAGTTGGAAGGGACCCTGAGGGTCTTCTAGTCCAACCCCCTGCAATGCAGGAATCTCAGCTAAAGCATCCATGACAGATGGCCACCCAACCTCTGCTTAAAAACCTCCAAGGAAGGAGAGTCCACGACCTCTTGAGGGAGACCGTACCACTGATTCTCCTCTCACCACAGAGGTCATCTGAGGCTCCAGTGAAAAAGATGGATCTAGGAGCTCCAAAAAAACTCTGCATCTCATTCTTCAGAGACAGGTAGGTAGCCGTGTTGGTCTGCCATAGCCAAAACAAAATAAAATAAAAAATTCCTTCCAGTAGCACCTTAGAGACCAACTAAGTTTGTTCTTGGTATGAGCTTTCGTGTGCATGCACACGAAAGCTCATACCAAGAACTAACTTAGTTGGTATCTAAAGCGCTACTGGAAGGAATTTTTTATTTTATTCTTCAGAGAGTTCACAACCCCATTCAGAGCTGGTAAAGTCCCTAACTTTACCTTATGATGCCTTATGAGGAACGGCTTAGGGAGCTGGGTATGTTTAGCCTGGAGAAGAGAAGGTTAAGGGGTGATATGATAGCCATGTTCAAATATATAAAAGGATGTCATATAGAGGAGGGAGAAAGGTTGTTTTCTGCTGCTCCAGAGAAGCGGACACGGGGCAATGGATTCAAACTACAAGAAAGAAGATTCCACCTAAACATTAGGAAGAACTTCCTGACAGTAAGAGCTGTTCGGACAGTGGAATTTGCTGCCAAGGAGTGTGGTGGAGTCTCCTTCTTTGGAGGTCTTTAAGCGGAGGCTTGACAGCCATCTGTCAGGAATGCTTTGATGGTGTTTCCTGCTTGGCAGGGGGTTGGACTGGATGGCCCTTGTGGTCTCTTCCAACTCTAGGATTCTAGACCTGGGAACTGCGCACCAAGAAAGTGATTGTTGATTATAGAATCACTAGTGGTTTCAGCCCGTTAAAATAACAGGCGCTAGAACATATGTCCACCCCCCCGACCTCCCGCTAAAGCAGGCTTTGGCGGGGGGCGGGGCGGGCAAGCAGCGGCTTCTCCGCGAAAGCAGAGAAACCGCTTCTTGCCTCTCCACCACCCCCCCGACCTCCTGCTAAAGCAGGCTTCTCGGCCTCCTCTGGCCTCTGGAGCACCGACGTTCCACTTCAACTGCCCCGCTTCAACTGCCCCCGGCCGATGTCTCTCCATCCAATCCCTGTGTCCCTGGGGCACATGCGCAGTAGCGCAAACCCAGAGACACACGGACTGGACGCAGAGACACTTGCATTTTATATATATAGGTAGAGTTGGAAGAGACCACAATGGCCATCCAGTCCAGTGGGTGTTGAGTTTTGTTTTTGCAAACCACTTGGAGGTTTTATTACAGTCAAATGCAACTTTGTAAAACAAAACAAACAGAATGAGATTCATTCTCAATTTATTGCTGCTGCTGTTAACCTACTGGTAATATGAAAGAAACGTAGAAGCATCTGGGTGGCCACTGGGTGAACAGGATGCTGGACTACCTGGGCCCCTTTGGCCGGATCCAGCGGCTGCAGGTCTCTTCTTAAGTTGATCTTTCTCTTCCCATCTTCTTTCCGCCATGCTGTGACTCCAGTCCGCAACTTGGCCAGCGGCCGCCCAGCCTGCCAGTCCTCCATCATCTCACATCCACTTATTCCATCAGCAAGCAAAGCCGTAGACGGGAATTGTGACGGGGACTTCACACATGCCTCCTGCACCCTCACCAAGTTTGAGAAAGAGCCATGGTGGCATGTAGACTTGGGTGATCAGTATGCCATCACCGCCGTGATGCTCAAAGGCTGTCTGCACTGCTGGTGCGAGAGCCTCCAAGGAGCTGAGATCCATGTGGGAAATTCCATTGCTGACCATGGCAAGTCGAACCCCCTGTAAGTTCCCGTTGCCTCTCCCCTCCCCACTCGTCCTTCCCAGGAGACACTCTCAGGCTCACCTTGCAGATTAGTTAACTTGTAGCTCCTTCGTTCTATTCCCAATCAGGGTGGGGGGAGCAGGGGGAAGTGGATTCTGCCCATATTTCAAGACCTGCTTCTGTGTGGAATGGCAAATGTGCTAATTCCTGCTACTGGGTGGAACGGCCTCTCTGACTTCTCCACTTTGATGCTTCACTCAAGTTGTCTCAAGTTCAGTAAGTCCAAGACTGAACTTCTCGTCTTCTTTCCCTCCCTCTTCTTTCGCTTTCCCACTTCCCTGACGCTCCTGCCTTCTTCATCAAGCATGAAGCCATGGCTTCCTACTTTGACTGTTCTCCATCCTTCCTCCTGCACCACATTTTTAGTTTGTTGCCAGGTGATGTCGCTTCTCTCATAAACTCATGACAAAAGATTTTCCACAATCTGTTGACTTCCCACTTTGAGTCCTGTAGCCTCCTCCTCCTCTCTGGTCTCCCCCAACGGTGGGCTTCCCACTTTCCTCTTGCCCTGTAGATGTTGTTGAACTACAATTCCCATCATCCCTGACCACTGGTCCTGCTAGCTAGGGATCATGGGAGTTGTAGGCCAAAAACATCTGGAGGGCCAAGGATGAGGAAGCCCGGTCTATGGGCTTGTGATCAAGCAGCACTTGCCTTAACATTTGGGGTAAACCATGCATGGGTCATACGACATCTAGCACAGAGATCTTTATCTCCATTTGAAGCACTAAGTGCTAAGATCAGGGATAGGCTTATATTCAGTTTGAGCACTGTGGTTTTTAGAACTAAGATTGGAGACAAGCCTCTGCCTGCTCTTTGACAGTCAACGTTCACGAACCAAATATCTTTTCCTCTTATGCCCAATCTTATCACTGTGGGACCACAGCGCTAAGATTGGAGATAAGACTTCACCCAGCCTTTAAAAGGCAGCAAGCAGAGGCTTATCTCTTAGCGTGGAAGTCTCACAGCACTAACATCCAGGGGCGTAGCAAGGTAAATTGGTACCGGGGGCAAATTTTTTGTCACACCCCCCCCCCCAGGCATGGGAAGGTCAGGTGGTACCCGGTGCGGAAAATTTCTTGTCAACCCCCCCATTGATCCCCCCCCGCAAAAATTGTTTTACGTTATTTCATATTTTCTTACAAAGGAATAATAACAAGTAATAATAAAAAAAACTTTTATTTATATCCCACCCTCCCCGGCCAAAGTCGGGCTCAGGGTGGCTAACATCAGATACATAACATTGGTATAAAATCAAACAATAATTAAATTACCTCCTAAAAACATCTCAAAATCAAATTAAAGTCTAATTAGATGGCTTTCCACAGGGTTAGGGTTGGGAACAGTAAGTGCTCCACTGAACTGAAATTTCAGCCTTCATGACATAGGAAAACAGCCAAGTGAACAGCTATTTTGGTGGAGGAGGGTCAAGATATTAACCGATATGCATGAAATTTCATATATAGCTATATAATCCCTAGTATAGTAAGATAAGACCTTTGGAGCAGGCATTTTAAAAGTTTTTTATGAACCGCCCTAGTAGGGCAGTAATTGTTCCTTGATAATTTGTCACCCCCTCCATTATGGAACCCGGGGTGGACCGCCCTCCTCACCCCCCCTTGCTATGCCCCTGCTAACATCAGAAAGAAGCAGGTGTCTACTCCCACAGATTATTTTGGGAAAACCACATCCATATATCAATCACTTTATGTCAGATGATACTGGGTGCAAAAGTCTGTTGTCTCCAATAGTAAGGGTAAACGTAAAGGGACCCCTGACCACTAGATCCAGTCACAGACGACTCTGGGGTTGCGGTGCTCATCTTGTTTTATTGGCCGAGGGAGCCGGCGTACAGCTTCCGGGTCATGTGGCCAGCATGACTAAGCCTTCTGTGAACCAGAGCAGCGCACGGAAACGCCGTTTACCTTCCCGCCGGAGCGGTACCTATTTATCTACTTGCACTTTGATGTGCTTTTGAACTGCTAGGTGGGCAGGAGCTGGGACCGAGCAATGGGAGCTCACCCCGTTGCGGGGATTCGAACTGCCGACCTTCTGATCAGCAAGCCCTAGGCTCTGTGGTTTAACCCACAGTTGTGGATCAATTGTGGTGGCCTGTGTGGCTTAACACTAATATCAGAGAGATGTCCCTACCTGCTCTTTGGCACGAATATGATGTGTCTCCATTCTGGGAGCTGTGGCACCACAGCACTAAGATCTGTGCTAATTCTCTGCCTGCTCTTAAAAGGCAGGAAAAGAGGTGAAAAGGACACCAAGGCCAGGCCAAATAATGATTTGATAGATATAAATATAAATTTTACAAGTCTCTTGTAGGTTTAATTCCTTGAGGTTTGTAATACAAATGAAATGACAACGCCAGGACAAGGCCTTGTTTTGGTATTCTTCCTCAGCTGGAAAATTAAGAGACCCTATGTTAATTATCATATCGAAAGTCTGAAGTTGTCTACAGATTTAGTCATCTACAGATTTACAAACGCATATATGAAATATACAAAGAAATGTACAGGGAAAGTTAATGTTACCTACTAGTGTCTTAGAGTTTTCAGGTCAAAGTGTACCACTTTGTACACTTTGTATATTTCATAGGGTCTCTTAATTTTCATTTCATTTGTATTACAAACCTCAAGGAATTAAACCTACAAGAGACTTGTATAATTTATATTTATATCTATCAAATCGTTACTTTGGCCTGAGTCCTTGGTGTCCTTTTCGCCTCTTTTCCTGCATTATTCTACCAAGAACTCCAATTTCCTCTACTGCTCTTAAAAGGCAGCAGACAGGAGCTTTTGTCTGACATTTGCGCTGCAGATTGAGGTGTGGAAGTCCCCCCCCCCCAAGAAATAGTGAGTTCCACCAACGTGGATGGTTTCCAATGAGGATTGGACCAGTTCGTGGAGGATATTCTCCGTGGGTTCTGTCCCTACCTGCCTGGTCCAGTCTGGGGGGTATGATTCCCTGACACCTGTGCTATTGGGTTCCTTGGAGCGTTTGCTCATACATGTGTGGATAGACAGAGTTATTTTGAATGGCTTCCACCCCAAGGCCGACCTCCCTTTTCTCTCTGCAGCTGTGGAAACGTTACAGACCCCATACGTGGTTCCATCAGTACCATCTTCTGCCAACAGCTCAAGGGCCGCTACGTGAGTGTGAACCTCCCCGGACGGAAAGCTGCCCTCACCCTGTGTGAGCTGGAGGTCTATGGGACAAAGCCGGGTGCTAAGTGTTAGGAATCGCCAGCCACGTGCTTTTGGCTGGTGAGCAGAGCAGATTGTGTCGCCCGCTCTCCAATAAAAATACTTTGCGTAGGCTCTGTTTGTCTCTCCCGTTTGTTCATCAGGCCTTCAGATCCAAGAGGGTCTGTGATTTTTCCTGTGCCAGAGAGCAGGCTGAATGGCCCCTTCTGGGGCTGCAAGTCCTGTTTGCATATTGACAAATTCTGCTCTACGAGGATGAAGATGTGGAAATTCCCTCTGTGAACAACATTATGAAGTGGCTGCACCCCACAGTTGTTGTTTGTCGGGGTGAGGTAGATAGAGTTGCCATATGACCGGTTTTCCCCAGACATGTTCTGTTATTTCATGGGCAAAATTACCACTGTTACGGAAATTACCGGGTCGAGGAGGCTCAGCTCCCGGTCCTACGGAGGAAGCCCGTGGTTCACTGCGGAGGTAATGGAGACCAGCCGGAGATTGGAGCAAAAGCAAAGGGTTTATTGCGCAACAAGGTTCAGGAAGGTCCGAACCCCGAACAAAGGGTGTCCTGGACTTTTAAAAGTTCCCGCGATAGCCCAGAATACATTGCAAATACATCACAGAAACGTCAGAGATGGGGAGGGGAGAGAGGAGGTTCTGGCAATATTTACATACGGGAAAAACAAGTTTTACATGTCAAGAGGGATGGCAGGAACTGGTGATGGGATTTAGGGTGGGCGCAATATACATTGAAGGTTTCACTGGGGAAGAACAATGGAAAGCTCCTAGGAGGATGTCTGCTGTCATGGCA
>OFHU01001821.1:0-17077 GCA_900245905.1 Lacerta viridis | reverse complement strand
AAATAGCATTCTTGGTAATATATTCATTTTAATTGCCGCTATTCTTCCTAATAGCGATAGTTTTAGTTTCTCCCACGTTTCCAGATCTCCCTTTATTTTGTTCCAGGCCAAATCGTAATTATCTTGAAAAAGATTAATGTTTTTATTCGTCAACCAAATCCCTAAATATTTAACTTTTTTGGCTACTTCGATTTCTGTTAGATCTTCTAATTTTTTGATTTTCTCGTTGTCCATATTTTTAGTCAACATTTTTGTTTTTTTCTTATTTAGTTTAAATCCCGCGAGTTGGCCAAACTCTTCAATTTCCTGCAACGCGGCATTGGTACTTTCTTCTGGCTCCTCCAATGTCAAAACCAGATCGTCCGCAAAGGCTTTTACTTTATGTTGTTTTTTCCCAATTGTTATTCCTTTGATCTTCTCGGATTCTCTTATACTTTTTAATAGAATTTCCAATACTGATATAAATAATAATGGCGATAATGGGCAGCCTTGTCGTGTTCCTTTAGAAATTTCTATATTTTCTGATACCACATTGTTTATTATTAATTTTGCTTTTTGTTCCTTATATATTGATTTGATACTTCTTAATATTTGTTCTCCAATATCCATTAACTCCAGATTCTTTATCATAAAGTCCCATTCAACGTTATCGAACGCTTTTTCTGCGTCTATAAATATCATCACAGCCTGCTTTTCATTCCTGACAGACAGGTATTCTATTATGTTTACTATATTTCTTACATTATCTTTTAGTTGTCTGCCAGGTAAGAAACCAGCCTGATCTTCATTTATAGTCTTATTTAATATTCTCTTCATGCGGTTTGCTATTATACTTGTAAAGATTTTGTAATCTGTGTTTAATAATGATATTGGTCTGTAATTCTTGATCTGTAATGTGTCTGAATCTGGTTTGGGAATCAAAGTTATGTAAGCTTCCTTCCATGTCTGTGGTATCTCTCCTCTTTCCCATATATTGTTCAATACTGCACTAAATGGTTCTATAAGGATACTGCTGATTTTCTTATAATATTTCGCTGTGAACCCGTCTGGCCCTGGTGATTTTCCACTTTTTAAGCCCTTTATCGCATTTAGTATTTCTTCTTTACTAATTTTCTCATTTAATTGGCTTTTCATTTCTGTTGGGATTTTCTGCACCCCTTTCCGATTTAAATATTCTTCGATTTTATCTATTTTTGTTTTCCCTTTATTCTTATATAGTTGTCTGTAAAATTTTTCGAATCCTTTTCTTATTTCCAATGGATTTTCAATTTCCTTTTCCTCAATTTTGATCTTGTTTATAACACTTTGTTCCTTCCTTTTCTTTATTTGCCAAGATAGCCATTTTCCCGGTTTATTCGCATGTTCGAAGCTCTTCTGCCTCATCCATTTTATTTTCCACTCCACTTCTTGATTTATAATCAATGCAAATTGACTTTGTAATATTTTTATGTTTTGATTTGCTTTCTGATCATTCGGTTTGGACGCCAATATTTTCTCATTTTCCATAATTTGTTTCAAGATGTTTTCCTTTTCCTTCTCTTTAACCTTTTTTTTGAAACTATTTTTCTGTATGAAGAATCCCCTCATTACTGCTTTGCTGGTATCCCATACAATGTGTTCTTTTGTTTCTTTGTTTCTATTTAATTCGAAGAATTCTCTTAATTTCTCTTTAGCTTCATCTTCTATTCTTTGGTCGTCCAGCAAATTTTCATTGAGCCTCCATCTAAATGATCTTTCTTCGAATCCTTTTATTTCACAGTATATTGGATTATGATCCGATAGGGTCCTTGGTAAAATTTCAATTTTTTTTATTCTTGGCATTATTTCTTTTGAACTTATTACATAATCGATTCTTGCATTTGACTGTTTTGCCTCCGAATGATGTGTATATTCTTTTTCTAGTGGATGTTTTAATCTCCAGGATATCGACCAAATTGCAATTCTCCATCATCGAGAAAAAGGTTTTAGGCAATTTTCCATCTTTCGTTTCTGTTTTTTTTCTACTTCTATCCATTTCTAAAGAGATTACTCCATTCATATCTCCTAATATTATTATTTTTTGGTCCATATATTCTAATAGTTTTTCTTCCAATCCTTCATAGAATTTTGATTTGTTTCCATTGGGTGCATAAATTCCAACAAGAATTATCTTTTCTCCTTGCGTTTTGATCTGTACTGCTATTATTCTGCCTTCATCGTCTTTAAATAATTGTTTGGCCTCAAGATGTTGTTTTATATATAGGACTACTCCCCTTTTCTTAGTCTTGTCCGATGTTATAAATTCATTTCCTAATTTCCTTTTAATCAATATTTTCCTGTGTTTTTTTGCAATATGTGTTTCTTGCAGACATATAATGTCGAGTTTTTTCTTCTGTAATATATGTTCAATCTTGTTACGTTTTGATTTTTGGTTTAATCCATTTACATTCCAATTCCATATCCTTAGTGTCATCTTTCAAATATATATATGTATATGTATATAAGTACTGATCTTCTTTCTTTATTTTACTGTTCCTCTTGTTCTTCTTTTTCTTCCTCTTCCTCTTGTAGTTCCTCTTCTTCTTTGTTGCTGTCTCCTTCTTCTTCCTCTTCTTCTCCCGGTAGTGGTGCTGCTGTTGCTCCTTCTAATATTTCTTCCTTTTTTTCTAGTTCTTTATACCTCCTCAGAAATTTGGTCACTTCTGGTAATCCTTTTAGTTTATGCTTTTTCTCTTTGTAGTAAAATGAGATCCCTTCCGGGAATTCCCATTTGAAGTCAATTTTGTTCCTTCTGAGTATCTGTGTTAGTCGTTTATATTTCTCCCTTTTTTTCAACAAGTGCATGGGGATGTCTTTAAATACTATTGTCATTGTATTGTCCATGTAGATTTTCTTTTCTCTGTTTTTCATAAGTATTAGATCTCTCATTCCTCTATCTTTAAATATAATTAAACAATCTCCAGGGAATTTCTTTCCTTTTCTACTTTTTGTTTTTATTCTGAAGACGTTTGTAACATTTTCTGCAAATTCTTCCTTTTCCATCTCTAGCCATGCAGCTAGTTCAGTAATTATTTTTTCGGCGATATTTTCTCCCACTGTTTCTGGGATCGATCTCAGTCTTAGATTTTTTTCTCTCAATCTCATGTCCTGCATTGCAATCATATCCAGCATGTCTTCCTGTGTTCTGTTTACTTCTAGTATTGCATTACTTAGTTTGTCATCTTCTTTTCTTAACTCCTTTATATCTTTTTGCGTACGTTTCACCCCTTCTTCCACTTTTTGTGTTTTCTTTTCTACCTCTTGAACCTGTAATTTTAATTCTTTAACCGTCATATCCCACTTTTGTTCCATTTTTTCTAATTTGTCTTCCACACTTTGTTTTGTATCTTTAATATCTTTTTTTAGCTCTGCTAGCATTTTTATGATTTCCTTTGAGTCTTCTTGTTTTGAGCCACGTCTATCTCCTGGTGTTGCTGAGCCTTTTACTCCATTTCTTTTTTCAGCCATTTTCCTTCTTTTATTTATTTTGTATCTAACACTGTTTTTCTTTTGTTGACTATCTGTTACAAATATATCACTTCACTGTTTAGAATATACCCCTAATTTGTTGAAGGCTCTCAAAATAACGACAATGTATCTATTCACCAATCCCACTCCTTCACTTATTCACCTACCAAGTCTAAGTGTATTAAATATTGCCAAGAATAATTTTAAATGTTTCTAAAACATTAACCTATTTCCTTCTATCACCAAATCCTTATTGGAAATATTTTAGAACAAAGTTAGGGATATATATTAATAAAGTTCACAATATAGTTCGTTAATAAAGTTCAAAAGGGGTCTCCTATTAAATCTTCTTTTTTCTTGCCACTTGGTTGGCTAAATCCACTTCGGGAGATGGGAACCACCAAAGGGAATTGCTGTAAAGGAAAAGGTTATCAGGGAAAAGCAAAACAGTAGTTAATTGAATTGTATATCTTTGTGTCTTTATCCCTTCCACTTGGTTCCCTATCTACCCGCTTATTTTACTTTAATCTTTTACTTTGATCCTCTTCTGCCACTTGCTTGGCTAGCTCCAAATGTGTATGGATAAATGTGTATATGATTGTCAATAGCAGTCAATAGCAGTTCTTTGTTCTAACTTAATGCCTTATTTGCTATTATACATATTACACATTCATAGCCCATATGTAATATACAATTGTCTCTTTTGTCTTTTCTGCTACTTGACGCTTCTGCCACTTGACTGGCTAAATCCACTTTCTCAGGTTAAATAGTCCCACCAAGGTGCTCTGACAGGTGTTGACATACCCTTCCACAAAAATAAAAAAAAAAAAAAAAAAAAAGGATTGAGAGAAACTTATGTCCAAGGAGAAGGAAAAAAGATCAAGTGGGGAATAGCCCCCCTCTGTAGAGAGAAGGGCAGAGTTTTATTCTTACTGTTCCCAGTCCTTCTGCTTGATTCCCTCTTTAGTCTCTTGGTAAATTATAGTTTCTGCCACTTGTTTGGCTAAATCCACGGGTTTTTGCCATTAAATTCCCAATAGTCCAGGTACTCCAAGCGATACAGCCCTCCGCTTCTTCCTCTGCCCCCCCACTCCGTTATGGCGGAGCTCAGGGCAAAGCGACAAGCCAGCCGTCACGTAGGCACCTTCCCGTCCTCCGCGTTCCTAGATCATTTTAAAGTTTTTACCTTACGGCTAATTCGCGGTTCGTTGCTTCTAAATGGCTTATAAGATGTTAGACTTGTTACTGGTACGGAATATTTTGTAACAGTGTCCTCTTATTTGTTCAATTGTAGCTTTTTTCTTTGATACTTTTGACACTTTTATCTATTTTACTGTAGCGGAGCTCCACGAAAGTGAAAGTAGTTGGGGAACCTTCCCTCCAGCAAGCTCCGTTTCAGCCGAAGACTCTATTTCTAAAGTCCCCAGTTTCGCATTAAATAAGACAGTCTTTTAAATTTTCGAGTTGTTTTATACTGTTTTATCTTCGTTTTTAGGCTCACATGCAATATCTTCTTACCCTTTGCGCTATTTTAATATATATCTCCCCCCCCACCGTTGGGATTGTTCTCTTTTTTAAGTCCCGCTGTCCTCCGAATTTTTATAAACAGTTTCCAGTTCGGTCACCAACCTTTATGCGCTCTGATTCGGGTTTCTTATTTCATTGAGGGCCGGGTTGCGAAGCTGAGAAGACCTGAGGCTTCGTTTCAGACGTATCGGAAAAATGGCTACCCGTATCGGTGTCTCGATCTCGCCCACCGCACAGCCTCCGAAAAAAGAAAAATTGTCGGAGACCCTCCCGGTGGCGGAGAGACCCAACGATACTGCTGGGTTCCTGTCCTCAAAATACTCCTTTTGAGGCTTTATGGGGTGTCGCGGCGCCCTGCAAGCACCCCCTTTTTCCGTCTGAAACTGGACTTTGCCGCGAGAGCAAAGTCCCGTCTTCTTTCGCTTCTTCTCCCAACCGGAAGTCGGCCTGTTCAGGGAAGTTTTTAATCCTGCTGGGAGCTGCCCACAGTGGCTGAGGTATAAACAATAAATTCTTCTTATTGGCTACGGAATATTCAGGGATACCCCCAAATACCACAGGATTGTGTATGAATTGCTTGCTTGCTGGGGTGTATGTGAGAGAGGGGGAAGAGGAAGGAACCTACCCCTTCCTGAAAGCTTTACTGCTTTCTGGGAATCATAGAATTGTAGAGTTGGAAGGGATCCCCTAGGAGCATCTAGCCCAACCCCTGGCAAGGCAGGAATATTTTGCCCAAGCTGGGGCTCGAACCCACAGCCCTGAGATTGAGATTCTCTATCGGCTGTCACCAGAGGGGAGAGCACTGTTGTGCTCAGTTCCTCATCGTGCGATTCCCCCAGGGGCATCTCGTTGGCCACTGTGAGAGCAGGAGGCTGGATGGATTATTCTCTGTTTCACTGTTTAATTTTAGAGTCTCAGCCTTTGAACTTTGCAAGGGCTTTCAAAAGAAACAGACGGATTCATACAGGGACAAAAGACTGCTAAGGACTAGAAGTTGCAACGGCTGTATTCCAACCTCCGGCACCAGAAATTGAAGCGCCCAAGGCGCCCAAACAAAAATACAATTTAAAAGCCTGTTCCTGTCCCATTGGAAAAGATGCTTGTGACAGCTGCTGCCCTCTAGTGGACAAACACTGGATTTCTGCCTGTCTGCACTTAGCAAATTGTGATTCTGATGTGTTCGTCAGATCATAGAATTGTAGAGTTGGCAGGGACCATGAGGGTCATCTCGTCCAACCCCCTGCCATGCAGGAATCTTATCCCCAACATGGGTCTTGAACCCACGACCCTGAGATTAAGAGTCTTAGGACGTGCAAATGACTAGCAGACTTTGAAAACCTGCTATCGCCAAATCAAGTTCATCAGTTTTGCTCAGTAAACCTAAATAACTTTAACTGGCTTTTGAATAAATGCCCAATGCTTTGTTACTGTTTTGAATTATTTTGTGTTATTACCTTAGTGCAGGGTCAGCAAACTTTTTTAGCAGGGGGCCAGTCCACTCTCCTTCAGACCTTGGGGGGGCGGACTATATTTTGGGGGGGGGATGAATGAATTCCTATGCCCCACAAATAACCCAGAGATGCATTTTAAATAAAGCACACATTTTACTCATGTAAAAACACGCTGATTCCCGGACCGTCCGAGGGCCGGATTAAGAAGGCGGTTGGGCCAGATCCAGCCCCCAGGCCTTAGTTTGCCTACCCATGCCTTAGTGGGTCACGCTATTCCGAATAATGCTTCTTATTATGGGTTGGGGGCACCGGGGATGAATTTATGGTGGCTTGAAAAAGTTGTGATCATCCTTTGGCAACCTGATGCCCTCCTTTGGGGGAGGGGAGTGTTTCTAGAATCGGTCTATCCCTGAAATTGTGGAGAGCACTGTTGCCAGTCAGTGCAGACACCACTGAGCTAGATGTACCAGTGGTCTGTTTTTGTGAAGAAGAAGAAGGAGGAGGAGGAGGAGGAGGAGGTTAAAGGTAAAGGACCCCTGGACAGTTAAGTCCAGCCAAAGGCAACTATGAGGTTGCAGCACTCATCTCGCTTTCAGACCGAGGGAGCCGGCGTTTGTCCGCAGACAGCTTTCTAGGTTATGTAGCCAGCATGACTAAACCGCTTCTGGCGCGATGGGACACCGTGACGGAAACCAGAGCACACGGAAATGCTGTTTACCTTCCCGCCACAGTGGTACCTGTTTATCTACTTGAGCTTGTGTGCTTTCAAATTGCTAGCTTGGCAGGAGCTGGGACAGAGCAACGGGAGCTCACCCCGTCACAGGGATTCGAACCGCCAGCCTTCTGATCGGCAAGCCCAAGAGGCTCAGTGGTTTAGACCACAGCGCCACCCGTGTCCCTTTACCTTCTGACTCTGTATAAGGCAAGCTTCCTATGTTCCTATATTGGCCACCTCTGGAGTAGACCATGCCTGACTCTGGAAGGCCGAGTTATTATCATTTATTACTTGAGACATGATGCGCTTCCTGCTTAGGCTGCCAGTCACTGCCTGCCTTCTCCCCCTGTTTGACTTCCTTCCTGAGCATCGAGTTCAGCTGTGCAAATTGCCTCCCAATCTGCTCCGGGCTCTTGGTCCTAGGAGACTCCATTCAAAGAGGAGAAGAGGACCCTTGAGGGCCTCATTATTTCAGACATTGCTGTCCCTCCCCCGGCAACCCGATTTTTGTTTTGTTTTGTTTGTTTGCTCGATGCTAACTTTCCAATCCCTTAGCTCTCCCGGTGGAAGCAGAGAGCGTTGCTTGCCTCTCGGGAGTCTTTTTGTATTGCTTGCTGGATGCGGTTGAGGCTGGAAACTTTTTGCTCTGACTTCGCATTTTTGGACAGACGGCCTGCTTCGTGCCCAACTTTACAAGACGGTTGGTGCAGGAATTCAGTAGGGGTAATGCAAGTGTGTACAACCAGAGGCGTAGCAAGCCCAAGTGGTACCCGGTGCGGTTTGATTTTTTTGGTCACCCCTCCCACATCCGCCCACACCCCTTCAAGTCACAGTGAGCGTTTTGCGTTCCCCCACAATGCTTTGCAGCACATGCAAATGAGGTGCCGCAAAGCATTGTGGGGGAACACAAAAGATCACTGTGACTTGAAGGGGTGTGGGCGGATGGTACCCCAGGTCCAGGTGGACTGAGTAAAGCAAGCACAGCTAATGCTTTTGCAGTGCTGTGGTGAGTCCTAAGCCCAAAGCCACTGGATTTGCTCTGGCTTGTGCTTGAGGCTCTAGGTGGAGGTGCCAAATGTCACCCCTTGAAGATGGCACCTTTGTGCACCCCTGAGAGGGCAGTGCCCTGGTGAAATGTGCCAGGCTGCTGGGTGGAGACCTGGCTGGGCAGAGCTGTGCTTCTGTAGCTCTTCCCAGCAGGAAGGAAAAAGTGAAGTGTGTGCTGTGTAAGCCCTAGCGATGCCCCTGTGTACAACTTTGAGACTTTTGGGAGTGGCAAAGTCATCTGCTGGAGGGTCAGAGTAATTGAAAGAGCCTCCTTGCTCTTGCAAGTGAAGGAGGGGAGAAAGAGGCTTTTGTGCATGAGAGATCAGCCACGGGGAAGCCTGAGAATGAGGAAAGCAATCGAGCAGAGGCTGGCTACGTCTTTCCTTTTCTTTAATGGGGCTCCTACTTCACACTGGTCCTTTAAGCGGTGACACTTCTTTGCAAGATTGGTTCTTAATAGTTAATCATAGAATTGTAAAGTTTGGAAGGGACCCTGAGGATCGTCTAGTCCATACCCCTTGTGATGCAGGAATATGCAGCCGCCCCCATACAGGGATCAAACCTGCAAACTTGGCGTTATTAATGCTTCATTGTGTTTTTGTTGTTTTGTTGGGAGCTCTCCAGATTTGCTGGGGCAATGCAGTCAGGTGGCGGAATATATATATAAAAAATAGCATTTCTAATTAAAAGCAAGGGTTGTGGGTGGCGCTGTGGGTTAAACCACAGAGCCTAGGGCTTGCCGATCAGAAGGTCGGCAGTTCGAAATCCCCGACGGGTGAGCTCCCGTTGCTCAGTCCCTGCTCCTGCCAACCTAGCAGTTCGAAAGCACGTCAAAGTGCAAGTAGATAAATAGGTACCGCTCCGGCGGGAAGGTAAACGGCGTTTCCGTGCGCTGCTCTGGTTTGTCAGAAGCGGCTTAGTCATGCTGGTCACATGACCTGGAAGTTGTCTGCAGACAAATGCCGGCTCCTTCTGCCTATAGAGCGAGATGAGCGCCACAACCCCAGAGTCATCTGCGACTGGACCTAACGGTCAGGGGTCCCTTTACCTTTACCTTAATTAAAAGCAGCTCTGCAGGGTTTCAGTGTGTGAGAAAGGACTGTTGGGAGGAACAGAAACATCTCTCTGGCCTAGGCATGGAGAAGGTCCCAGGTTCAATCTCTGGCATCTCTGATCTCGAGCAAGAGGGCAATAAAAGACGTGGCATTCTCATTATCCCTAACCATTGTCCAGGCTGGCTGTGGCTGATGTTAATTTGGAGTCCCCTGCCCTTGCTCTAACCACTACACCGGGAGCCAGGACCCTTTTCAGTCTGGCTGACCCGATCCTGAGGTCCTGTGCGGCTGGCAGGCTGCTTTGATGGGTGAGCCGAGTGCCCACCTGTCAAATCACAAAGGAAGACCCAGGCGCTGGTGATCCATGGGGACCAAGCCTCACGGGGATCAGCTGCGCTCCAGAGTTCTCAGCCAGAGCTGTCTTCGACCCCCTGTTTTAGCTACACTCTGGGATCGCTTACTGGAAGATCCGGAATGCAGCAGGATCCCAACAGGGCTAGAAGTCAGCGCTGATCAGCTGGTCACCAAATTTGTTGTTGTTGTTTAGTCGTTTAGTCGTGTCCGACCCTTCGTGACCCCATGGACCAGAGCACGCCAGGCACTCCTGTCTTCCACTGCCTCCCACAGTTTGGTCAGACTCATGTTGGTAGCTTCAAGAACACTGTCCAACCATCTTGTCCTCTGTCGTCCCCTTCTCCTTGTGCCCTCCATCTTTCCCAACATCAGGGTCTTTTCCAGGGAGTCTTCTCTTCTCATGAGGTGGCCAAAGTACTGGAGCCTCAGCTTCAGGATCTGTCCTTCCAGTGAGCACTCAGGGCTGATTTCCTTCAGAATGGATAGGTTTGATCTTCTTGCAGTCCATGGGACTCTCAAGAGTCTCCTCCAGCACCATAATTCAAAAGCATCAATTCTTCGGCGATCAGCCTTTTTTATGCTCCAAGTTTAAATTTGGCAAATGCAGGTCCCGCTGGCCAAAGGACAACCTGGAGAGTGTTGGAGAGCAACCAGGGGTGAGACTGTTTGAGACATTTCTCTCCCCCAAAGCTGTTGGACTTGCATCATCCCTCCTGCAGGGATGAAAATTTCCTTATGTCACAGACATCATCTGGGCCTCCAGAGATAATTGGGAGAAAGTTTCCACTTTGACGGTTGTTTCCCCCCCAGCCTCACAGGGCTGTCCTGCAGTACGACGTTGCTAGATGTTCCCAAACTTTAGCTCTTGGTCCTGTAGCAAGCACGGCAGCTGGGTGAGCAAGCACCTGCAAGCTTGTTTTCTCCTTCTCCGGGGGGGTGGACCCGAACCAATGGCTTCATGCCACAAGAAAGGAGATTCCAACTAAACATCAGGAAGAACTTTCTGACAGCAAGAGCTGTTTGATAGCGGGATGGTCTCTCTCGGGAGGTTGTGGACTCCCCTTCCTTGGGGGCTTGTAAGCAGAGGTTAGCTGTCGACACAGGATGTATGATCTAGTTGAGATTCCTTCGTTGCAGGGGGTTGGACTAGATCAGTGTTTTTCAACCACTGTTCCGTGGCACACTAGTGTGCCGCGAGATGTTGCCTGGTGTGCCGTGGGAAAAATTGAAAAATTACTTTATATATAGTCAATATAGGCACAGAGTTAAATTTTTTAACATTTTCTAATGGTGGTGTGCCTCGTGATTTTTTTCATGAAACAAGTGTGCCTTTGCCCAAAAAAGGTTGAAAAACACTGGACTAGATGACCCGTGGGTCCCATCCAACTCTACAATTCAACAATACTCTACAATACAAAAGGCCTCGGCCCAGTATACCTGAAGGAGCGTCTCCACCCCCATTGTTCAGCCCGGACACCAAGGTCCAACACCGAGGGCCTTCTGGCGGTTCCCTCACTGCGAAAAGTGAGGTGCCTTATGAGGCACTTAGGAGGAACGGCTTAGGGAGTTGGGTATGTTTAGCCTGGCAGAAGAGAAGGTTAAGGGGTGATATGATAGCCATGTTCAAATATATCAAAGGATGTCATATAGAGGAGGGTGAAAGGTTGTTTTCTGCTGCTCCAGAGAAGCGGACACGGGGCAATGGATTCAAACTACAAGAAAGAAGATTCCACCTAAACATTAGGAAGAACTTCCTGACAGTGAGAGCTGTTCGGCAGTGGAATTTGCTGCCAAGGAGTGTGGTGGAGTCTCCTTCTTTGGAGGTCTTTAAGCAGAGGCTTGACAGCCATCTGTCAGGAATGCTTTGATGGTGTTTCCTGCTTGGCAGGGGGTTGGACTGGATGGCCCTTGTGGTCTCTTCCAACTCTAGGATTCTATGATTCTAATTCAACAATACAATACAAACGGCCTCGGCCCAGTAGACCTGAAGGAGCGTCTCCACCCCCATTGTTCAGCCCAGACACCAAGGTCCAACACCGAGGGCCTTCTGGCTGTTCCCTCACTGCGAAAAGTGAGGTAACAGGGAACCAGGCAGAGGGCCTTCTTGGTAGTGGCACCCTCCCCCCAGATGTCAAGGAAATAAACAACTATCTGACTTTTAGAAGACATCTGAAGGCAGCCCTGTTTAGGGAAGTTTTTAATGTTTGATGTTTTATCATGTTTTTAATATCCTGTTGGAAGCTGCCCAGAGTGGCTGGGGAGGCCTGCCCAGATGGGCAGGGTATAAGTAATAATTATTATTATTATTATTATTATTATTATTATTATTATTATTATTATTATTTATTATTATTATTATTATTATTATTTAACATTATTATTATTATTACTAGTGGTTTAAGCCCGTTAAAAAAATGGGCGCTAGAACATATGTGGAGGGGGCTGGCGCCCCACCCCCACCCCCTGCCAAAGCCTGCTTTAGCGGGAGGTGGGGGGGTGGAGGAGAGGCAGCAGCGCCATGCAGACCAACGGGGCAGGAGGGGGTCAGCAGCAACAGGCTCTCCTTGTAGCGGCGGGAGCAGCAGCGTGACCTCCCTCTTCGGCTTCCCCTCGTCCTCTGCAGCGCCGGCGTTCCATTTCAACCGCCCCGCTTGAACTGCCGACGCTGCTCGTGGCCCGATGTCTCTCTGCTCCAATCCCTGTGTCCCTGGGGCACATGCTCAGTTGCGCAAACCCAGAGACACACGGACTGGACGCAGAGACACTTGCATTTTATATATATAGATTATTACAATTCTGGTTTTATGTCAGGGTTCGACATAAGGAGCTTGCAGTCTAAAATTATCAACGCTGAGGAAAGCCTCAGATGAACGGGAGGCATAGGGGGGGGAGAGAATATGGGGATGTTTCTAGCATGAACTTAGCCTTCTTCACATGCTTCGATGCCATACGGGGTGAGGAGAGAGGAAGCCTCCTTCCCCCTCCTGAATTTCCAGCATATGCCCCTCGCCCCTGCCCCATCCCAAGAGGCAGGCCCCATACGAAGCATAGGAGACCTCATTTAAACCTGATCGAGAATGCCATGTGCCTCGTTTGGGAATGGTTGCCAGGGAAGCTGACATCAGAGGCCGCATCCCCTATAGATTGATCGCACAGCGTCAGGATCCGTCACCCTCGCCTGCAAATGAAGCAAGGGCACCCAGAGGAAAGCTCCCGAGGGCGCTTCACGTCACCGAAGCAGGTTGCCTAGCACTGCTGGGACAGGGGAGGGCCGGCCAGAGAGAGAGGAAGAGTTTGCAAACAGTGTCATATTTTTCTTCCTACATATCGGACGGTTGGAGAGAGAGAGAGAGAGAGGCAGTGCTGCAGAACACGGCCGAGGGGAAGGGAGGAAGAGGGCATCGCGGGCAAATCGAGGGTCTCGATGGCTTCGGAGGCGGCCGAGCTGGAGTTTCACTTGGTGCAGGATGTCGAACTGACCAGGTGCATGCGGCTGCGGGTCGAGAGCCTCCGGCAGAGGAACGAGAAGCCGCAGGACGGGGAGAAGCTGCTGCAAGCCAACGAGTTCGTCTACCGGCTGGACTTCTTGCGCCAGCAAGGCCTCCGCTTCCTGCGCTGGAATGTGGCGCTGGAGAAGCCCGGGAAGGTCACCATCATCGGCACCTCCCAGCATTGGACGCCCGACCTCACCAACCTCATGCGGAGGCAGCTCCTGGAGCCTGTGGGCGTCTTCTGGAAGAAGGCTGGCTCCCAGGAGGTCGATTGGAACGAGGCGGATGCTCTGGAGTTTGGGGAGAGGCTGGTAGAGCTGGCCAGGATCCGGAAAGTCATGTATTTCCTCCTGGCGTACGCAGACGGCCTCGAACCGGCCCAGCTCAAGTGCTCCGTCGTGTTCAAAGTCTGAGTCTGGCCTCTCCAACCTGCTTAAACGTCTCCTGTTTTCTCCCCGCTGCTGTCGACTCCGTGGCTCCCTTTCTCATTTTCTAAAACAAAATTGCACCGTTGAGAACGTGCGGTTTATTTCCTCCTGCCTCAATTTGGGAAGGCTGCTTATTTCCTTCTATTTTTTATTTTATTTGCTTCTCTAACTTGGAAAGCCAGGCTGGCACACCCCGCGCTTTTTCAACGCCACGCTCCGTAGGATTCAGAGAAGCTGTGATTGGAGCAGCTTAGGTGGCAAAGTTTTCCTGCTGAGAGAGGAGATGCGTTTTCTGTTTTGAAGCTTTGGGGCGGACAGACGCACGCACTCACACGGGCACAGACAGACCTCCGAGCCAAGAAATGCGACGCTGGCACAAAAAGACCCCCTTGGCAATCTCAGAAGGCAACAAAGCAAGGGCACCCCTGGGTGGCTGACTCCCACCCACCCCAAATCTTTACACCGGGAGAGCTGGGCATCTGCACAGCTCCGATTATTACCCTCCAGAGCGAAGAGTATATCATGGAGCCAAGGACCTCACACGTGGGACCGTTCGGATTTTATTTCCCTTTTGCCTCTTTTGAAGCAAGCTGCTAGTCCTCATGGGTTCTGGGAGAAATGCAGGTGCAAATACAGTATAGCTTAAAGTCAGGGGTAAGAAGGGAAGAGTCCAGTGATGAAGACCTGTTGACTTATTATTACCTATCTTTTCATCTCTCTCCATCCCACCCCCCCCCCGGCACCCCTCAATTTGAGCATTTTTATCACATAGAGTGTTACAGATATGTTCTCCCCCCCCCCAAAAAAACCCCTCACACGCACAGTGTTTAGCATGAAGTAGGTACCGCTTTGCAAATTGGGAGCTGAGGCTCAGAGAGAAGAAACTGGTTTCCTGGTGATCTGTGGCTGGGGGTGAATTAAGCCCCCGCCCCCCAAGATCACATTGGCTCCATTTCCCTTCTCCTGTGCCCCTAAGAGTAAATTATTCCCTGCCTTTTGGAAACAAGAGAGCCTACCCCAGTTGCACAAGGTGTATAAAATCTTACAAATATAAAACTACTTTCTTTAAAAATAAAAAATAAAAAAACATTTGCAGATCGGAGCTGTTGGAGCTGCCACCAGAATTGAAGCCTGCTCCTTAAAAAACCTCTCTCTCTCTCCTCTCTCTCTCTCTCTCTCTCTCTCTCTCTCTCTATATATATATATATATCTATGCATCTGAGAATCCTTCTGCTAGTGAGTCTGGATTTTTATTTATTCATTCATCCATTCCCTTCTGGGACCGGCTTCCTTCCAGACACCTTGGCAGAGCTGGTGCTGCTGCCAGTCCGAGCAGACATTACTGAGCTAGATGGGTCTGAGTCGGCATGAGGCAGCTTCCTCATGTTCTTAATCTTTGAGTCATTTCCCAACTGTCCCGGCCACAGGTGTTCAGTTGCTCAAAGCCTTCGATAATCCCATCGAAGAAACTGGAATATGAGCCCCTTCCCAGTTGGAGAAACAGAAAATGGCATGTATACCCTGCTCTCATGTTTGTTTGTTTTTTTCCCAAAATATCAAAAGCAAAGATCTTTCGCGGTCCCACGAGGCCTCGGTGGTGGTTTGTTTGTTTTTCCAGCAAGGTGTGAGCATCTTTCCCCGAGGCCAAATGGAAGCAGATCCTTCCCACTCTGCTTCCTGTTAGGTTGGGACAAAGTAATTGCCCCTTTTTGTGCAGAGTGGGTCGAAGGCAAGTAAAAAAAAAGGCAGTGGAACAGAGGAGTTATTTGGGGTGACCCAGGGGAACAGGGCCCCAGATCTCCTGCCTCCCCCCCAAACACTCCTTTTTAAAAATTATAAACGCAGGAGGCTGACTTGTTGTAGAATTGTAGCGTCAGAACAGCTCTTACCATCAGAAGGCTCTTCGTGACGTTAAGTCGGAATCTCCTTTCTTGTAATTTGAATCCACGGGTCTGGGTTCGAGTCCTGCCGTCCGGAGCAGCAGAAAACAAGCCCGCTCCATCCTTCAGATATTTGAAGATGGCTATCGTATTGCCTCTCAGTCTCCTCTTAATCTAGGCCAAACCTACCCACCTCCTTCGACCGTTCCTCACAAGGCTTGGTTTCCAGACCCTTGGTTGCACACCTTACAGCTTGTCAACATCATTCTTAGCAGTGGCGTGCGTTCAGTGCACTAGGGGTAAATGTTCCCGGCAAATTAGAGTATGGAAGTATTAAAGCCTGTCGCCTCCTTTCCAAAGCCTGGGAAGCTTCTGCCTGGCTTAGAGAAGGAGGCACGATACTCTCGCATGCAATGGCAGGATTTCAAAAATGTCACATGTGCAATGTCGCCCCCCCCCCCATTGCCCTTGCAAGCTGGCCCCTCTGGCTCTAACTGTCCCCTTATGAAAAATTTCACTGCACGCCACTGATTCTTAAATCGTGATGCCCGGAACTGGACACTTTTAAAAATTATTATTATTATTCATTTGGACCACTTATATACCGCTCGTAGTTAAACTCTTAAGCGGTTTACAACGCAGGTTAAAACATCTGAAAGAAACAGCAAATACCAAAACCAGAAAGGAGAGGATTTCTGCGTTATATAGGACTTAACTCAATAGAGAGCATCCTCGCCGGTATCGAAATAAACATACAAATCAGCTGCAGAAAAATGCAAGGAAAATCCATAGTAAAGGACTAAACCCAAGCATGCATTCTCTAAGGATCAGGAAGCGAAATAATTGAAAATGAAAATGAGCTAAAAAGCATATATTTCACCTTTTTAAAACAAAACCCTCTAAATGTGGTTTGACCAAGGCAGAATAGTCCAAGGCACTATTCCTTCTCTGGAGCTGGACATTACACTTCTGCTGATCCAGCCTAGAATTGCTTTAGCCTTTTTTGCCGCCCCATCGGTACATCTAGCTCAATATTTTATTTTATTGGCAATGCCTTTCTGCGGCTTCAGGCAGAGTTCTTTCCCAGCCCCGCCGGGAACTAAAGCACACAAAGCAAATGTTCTGCCACAGAGCCAGGCTGCTATTATTACTGTTGCTGCTGCTGCTGTTGTTGTTGTTATTATTATTATTATATTTTAATTGGCTAACGGGCAGCTGAGTGCTCTGCAGAGGAGGAGGAGAGGGCTATCGATGGCTGCTAGCTAGGATCGCTATGCTCTGCTTCCACAGTTGGAGGCAGCAATGCTCCCAAATGCCAGTTGCTAAAAACCTCAGGACCAGAGAACCACAGAATCTTCAAGAGTGGGAAAGGGACCCGAGGGTCATCTAGTCCAACCCCGTGCAATGCACATATCTCAGCAGGAGAGAGTTGCTCTTGGGCTCAAGTCCTGCGTGCCGGTTTCCTACATGCCTCTGGTTGGCCACTATGAGAACAGGATCCTGGACTAGATGGGCCATGGGCCTGATCCAGCAGGCAATTATTATGTTCTTATGTGCTGGTGAGGCACCAGTCACTCACCATGTTAACCTGCCCCGTGACATCTATCTGTATAAATTAGCACAGGCTTCCTCAACCTCGCCCC